>JAHRHZ010000283.1:78112749-78125879 GCA_024137785.1 Ginglymostoma cirratum
CTTGTTATCTCGGATTCTCCAGCATCTGCAGTACCTTTTATCTCTTATCATTGTACTAGGCTGTAATGTTTTTCCTACTCAATCAGTCTCCTCACTGTCTAAGCTCTTGCATGAAGAATGATTTATTGAACTTATCATGGGATAGTCACTCGACAAGTGCTCACCTGAACTAACGACCCACTGCCAGCCAAAGACAGGACCAATGTCATCTACAAGATCCCCTGCAGAGACTGTGAGAAACACTACATCGGACAAACAGGAAGGAAACTAGCAACAAGAGTACATGAACACCAACTGGCTACAAAAAGACACGACCAGTACTCACTCATCTCAATCCACATGGACAAGGAGAATCATGACTTCGACTGGGACCACACAAAGATCCTGGGACAGGCCAGGCAGAGACAGGCACAAGAATTCCTGGAAGCATGGCACTCCACGAAGCATGCTATTAATAAGCACATTGAACTCGACCCCATTTACAGTCCACTATGGAGGAAACCCGGAAGTGAGGCAATCCATCGCAACAGACCCCCGAGTTTAAAAACCAGGCAGGAAAACACACCAACGCTTCACCAGAGGCTGCACTGAGGATGTTACCCAGCATTGGAACGAAACGTCTGCGGAACAACAAACCAGCTCGGTGAGCCAACCAACCTCAACACCCACAACCGGAGCTACAGATCTACTCCAAAACCTTAGATAGTCACTTGTGTCTACAATGCAGAGCATGGAGATGATTGAGGAAATAAAAGACGTCACTTAGCTAACTGTATATTAATTGTGTATACCTGGTGGGTATTAGCTGAGGATTCACTTGAGCCATATAGAACAGACATCACTAAAATTGTTAAGTTGGAAGGAGCATGCAAGGTGTAATTCAGTAAAGAAATCTAAATATTTGATAAGATTGGCTCCAATTTTATCCTTCCCACTGGATTTCTGGAATAAAAAACATGCTTTCTTGTTAAGTATTTTGTTGACTGGAGCAACAAATATGTTCAGTCTCTCGTTCATTTACCT
Source organism: Ginglymostoma cirratum (assembly GCA_024137785.1). Classification (NCBI taxonomy): domain Eukaryota; kingdom Metazoa; phylum Chordata; class Chondrichthyes; order Orectolobiformes; family Ginglymostomatidae; genus Ginglymostoma; species Ginglymostoma cirratum. The sequence continues at coordinate 78,113,773 of JAHRHZ010000283.1, forward strand.
GTAGGAAGAATTCCATGTTATGTAAAAGAAGAAAATCAAATGAATGATCATGTGACATCTGTGAAGTTAATTCTTACCTAGCATTTGTCCCAGGAACTCTGCTCCTTTGTCTCCAAACTGATTGTAACTGAGATCCAGCTCTGAAATTCTGAAATTAGACTATAGGTGCAACTTTGAGCAAAATAACTCGAGGTACATTTTTTAAAAATCTGCCATCAAATTAATTATACATGAGCGTATTATTTTTCCATGTAACTTAGTCTAGAAACTCTTCGTGTAGTTGCCACCATTTTAGATGCTATGTTCAATTTTCATTGAGCATTAAAATCCACTGTACGTAACAAGGGGTATGGACACTGACAACATTCTAACCATAATGTTGAAAATCTTTTAATCTGAACAAGCTGCTGTCCCCCAGCTACTCCAAGCCAATTTCAAAACTGGCATCCTCCTGGCAAAATGCAAAATCGTCAGATGCATCCTATCCATGACAAAAAAACTGAAAAAAGGTCTAAGCCAGCCAAATACCACAGCAGTTACTTGACTAATCAGACCATACAAAACTTCCTGTGTAACTCATTCCATTTCCTTCGGGCAGTGACTAACAAAGCATAACGGCCTTTAAAGTGAACTGATTATCAAGCTACCTGTTACAAGCAATATCGACAATCGGTCCAACATTCCAGCAACCAGCTTGTTAGTGCATTATTTGAACATGTCTGTTACATCATTAAAACCTTCAAATTCTATCCCAGAATATAAATATCAGTCCAAGCTCCATATCTGAGGGGATTAGCCCTGGTGTGGGATGACATTAACTGGCTGCCATCTTGATTCCTGAAGCTATGTTGCAAATAGGACGCACAAATAAACAGAAAAGGTGAGAATGTGATGAAATAAGTATTCAACTGTCCAACTCGTCTATCTAATAGAAAAGCAATGGAAATGCCAGGCTGTTTTCAGTTCAGTTGGAAATAGACTTTGGACATTGGATATTGGACATTCGTCTTTACTTACAGATAAAGTCTCTGCAAAATATGAAGCATCATTGCATGTCAACTTGTTTCCTGCAGATTGGAGAAAAAGCATTGGCGAGGTTATGTTGCATTGAATCACCACTAGGATATCATTCTGCGACCATTTTGCAGTGTACAGATTGCCCCAACAGGAGACAACTGTCACCTGACCATCAATCAGTCTGCCACCTTTAACTGGGTGATCTGGACATCTAGGAAGAGCCTCTCTGCCACATAAATAGCTCAGTGACAGTGGAAGGAGGCCATCAGTGCCTGCTACAAAGATCTCTCTTTGGTTGAAATATTGTAAGGGCCTGACAAAGTCAAGTATCAAGATTTCTCAGTGATTCATCTGAACTCAAGCAGGATTTGAAGGTCTCATTGATTCTATGAGCACTTCAATCCCATCAAAAGAACTCGAATGGACTGTGAGATGTCTTCCCATTTAATCCTTTGAACTTGAAATCTCTGCCCACCATGTTATTTTTCCACTTGGTTTGTTTTTTTTAAGAAGCTGTATCATTTCTGCAGAGCTGTATTGTCTGTTCAGAGTGTGTTTGGAATTACGTGGATATAGTTTAATTGTGCACTGTAGCTTAGTTGTTCACCAGATTTACCAACTATTGTATGAACAAACTTTCTTAAAATACACAAAATAGATTTTGGTTAAATGCCAAATAATGGTGAGCATTTCTTTCAGATGGTAGTACCAATTTTGGTGATTTAAATAAACATTTGCAGTTTTGGTAAGACCCATGGTATAGCAGAGCTTGATTATCAATGCACTCCTGCCATCTGAGTTAAAATATGATGTACATGGAAGACCAAATCATCCACTGTAATAAGGCATGTAATTATCAAAAACGCAAAAGCATGAATCATAGGTGTAATTATAGTCGCTGAACTAACAACCAATGTTAAAGAAAAGGATTTATTCAGCACTTTATGATCACTGATGTTCCAGAGTGCAGTAGTTTTGAAGTATGGTAACATTTGTAATGTAGGAAATGTAGCTGTCATTTTGTGCCCAGCAAGATCCCACAGCCAATCATGAGATGATGACCAGACTGTTTGCTTTGTGCAATGTTCATTTAGAGATTAATATTGACCAGGACGGTGGGGGTAACTCCCCAGCACTTCTTCCAAACATCCAAACAAGGAGAAAGATAAGGCCTCAGTTCAGCATCTCAATTGAAAGACAGCACCTCCAACGGAGCACTTCCTCACTACTGCAGTGGAATGTTACCCTTAACTTTTGCACTCAGACATGCAAATTGAACCCAGCAACCTGTGTTTCAGAGGCAAAGGGCTACCAACTGACTAGGGAGAAAAAATTCATTAATAGTTACATTTGTGATTTTTTTAAACTTTTAAATTCAGATACAGGAAGAGAAATTTACTGCCCTAGGTTGTGCATTACTCCATTCCATTTTCCTTTCAAATCACTTTGTTGCTGCAATAGAACCGGCAGGTCTGCTAGAAAGATAGATAGATAGATAGACAGAACATTACAGCGCAGTACAGGCCCTTCAGCCCTCGATGTTGCGCCAACCTGTGAAACCAATCTGAAGCCCATCTAACCTACGCTATTCCATTATCATCCACTAATTTGGAATTGCATGTCTGGGACTTACCACAGACAACCAGGTATTGTGACCTGAGTATCTATCACGGTCCCTTGCTGGACTAGATCACTTATATCTGGGAACAGCTATCATTGAACCGATAAATGTTTGCAGCTTTATAAGGCATAGCACCTACCTGAGAGTTTGATGCACTTAAGTGAAATGTTCAGTGGAAGCATTTTACACAACACTTCTACTCCCCATGTTCGTAATTCATTGTTGGACAAATTCTGAAATGACAGAAATTAATTGAAGCACAACATAAGAGATCTGAGGTCACGGAATTTTTATAACAAGAAGGAGCCATTCAACCTATCAAGCGCAAGAAGAACCAAAGTTCAAGGCATGTAATGTTGCCTTTCTGTGATAGTGTGAAAGTGATGATAACTGATAACTTATTTTACTTCACTCCCATTGAAATCAATAAAAACAAAGTTCTAGATACATCTGAAATGGACCATTAGCTCACTGTTACCCTTACACTGTTACATGAGGTCAAAATCCACAGTAAAGCAGTCAATCACAATTAATACACACACACACACGTGCACACAAACAGACAGGTTTACACATGGGCAGATATGCGCATACACTTTACAAATTATATTTTTTATTCACTCATGGGACATGGGCTTCGCTGCTGGGCCAGCATTGATTGTCTGCCCCTTGTTGCCCTTGGAAAGGTGATGGTGAGCTGCCTTCCTGACCTGCTGCAACCCTGGTGCTGCAAGTAGACACACAATGCTACTCAGAAGCAAATTCCAGGAATTTGACCAAGTGACATTGAAGGAAGGATGATACTTTCCCAAGTCAGGATGGTGAGAGGCTTGGAGGGGAACTTGCAGGTGGTGATACTGCCCTTATCTTTTTAGATAGTGGTGATCTTAGGCATAGAAGGTGCTATCTAAGGAAACTTGGTGAATTTTTGCAGCAGATCTTGTACATGGTGCATACTTCTGCTCCTGAGCATTGAAGGTGTAGGGAATGGGTTCTTGTGGATGTGGTGCCAGTCAAGCGGTCTGCTTTGTCTTGGACAGTATCAAGCCCTTTGAGTGTTGCTAGAGTTGCACTTATCCAGGCAAGTGGGGAGTATTCCATCACAACCCTGACTTGTGCCTTGTAGATAGTGGACAGGCTTTGGGGAGCCATGAGGTAAGTAAATTGCTGCAGTATTCCTAATACCTGGCCTGTTCTATAAGTGTGTGTATATAGCTAGGCCTGTTCAGTTTCTGGTCAATGGTACCCCCTAGGATATTGATAATGAGGGACTCAGTGATTGTAATGCCATTGAATGTTGAAGGGCAATTGTCTCTGACTGGAAGTGGTTATTTCCTGACATTTGTATGATGCGAATGTTATTGCTTCAGTATCTTGAGGAGTCATGGATGATGTTGAACATTGTGCAATTATCAGCAAACATCCCCACTTCAGACCTAATGTGGAGGGAAGATCAGGATTTCAAAAAACTGCAAAAGTGCATCAAACTTAAGGTGGCACGGTGGCTCAGTGGTTAGCACGGCTGCCTCACAGTGCCAGGGACCTGGGTTCAATTCCACCCTCAAGCTGACTGTGGTGTTTGCACATTGTCCCTCCGCCTGTGTTGGTTTCCTCCGGGTGCTCCGCTTTCCTCTCACAGTCCAAAGATGCGCAGGCTAGGTGGATTAGCTTTGCTAAGTTGCCCGTAGTGTTCAGGGATGTGTAGACTAGGTGGGTTATAGGGGGATGGGTCTGGGTGGGATGCTCTGAGGGTCAGTGTGGACTTGTTGGGCCGAAGGGCCTGTTTCCATGCTGTAGTGATTCTATGAACTTGGCAACAAATTACAACTAGAATGTAGATCAATTCCATTTGATTATATAAAGGGTGCAGGAGGAATTGCTTGCCAAACCTTAACCTCAGGGTGTAGCCAACTGATTATCACATATAAAGAATACTAAAATAAATTTTATGCAAAGTGAAAATTACTTCCTTACTCTTAACAGATTTGAAAAGCTAAAAGGTATTTCATATTTAATAATGCACTTTATTTACTATCAACATTTCAGTAATCTTTAAAACACAAACGAATAGTGCATGTCAACTTACTGTTCATCACCAGTGGGTACAGAGGTAAATAAAGAACATGAAAATGGAGTCTGCAACCCCATTCATGCCATTGCATCTTGGATATAGAAAGAGGTCATCATAAACATCTTTTCTACCATTTCTTTATTGTCTACTGGATATATATGATACCAGTTGATGGTAATACTGTACAAATCAGATCCCAGAAAGAAAGCTAACTTGATAGATCATACATTAAGTTTTTATGTTTGGTTATTATAGTATTCTTTTCTTGAACTGCAGAGACAATTTTACAAGCCTCCTGAGTCTGGTGGCATGAAGCTTTTTTAATTTCCTCATGAGATGTGGATATCATTGAGTAAGCCAGAATTTATTGCCCTTCCTAATTGCCCAGCGGGCAGCTAAGGTTCAACCAAAATACAGTGAGCCTGGAGTCACATGTAAGGCAGATCAGGTAAGAATGGCAGATTTCCTTCCATTAAGGACATTAGTGAAACACATGGATTTTTACATAGTCACGATTAGGTTAGCTTTTTATTCCAGATTTTAATTGAATTCAAATTTCAAATGGCTTTGTTGGTTAGTCATTGGAAAGCTGCCCATCCAGTGGTACAAAAGCTGATATTTCTTTAGGTGTATTAGTTAGTGGAACTTGCCAATATCCTTTTATTAAGTCAATTTTGATGCATGTCCAATTCTTTTTCAATGTAGTCCTCTGGTGGTGGAATATGAAAACAGTCCAGTTTTCTTACCACATTGACTTTGTGACTCATCCAATTCCAGTACCATTGTAAAAAGTGGGCTCCAACATTAACTCAATTTAATAATGTCATTGTCATGAACTTATTCTTGTCCCTCACTTGAGCTGATGTCTTGTGAATTTAGTGTGTAAGGATTTTTTTTAAGGTAATATACAGCCAAAGCTGTTTCTCCTGAACTATTCACAAAAGTTAATTTGAATCTGTACTATTTATGTTAGTCACTTTGAAAGCTTTTTTTTTGGAAGATAATATATTACTTTTCTATCCTTTCAAGAATCTTAATTAAGACTGGAGCAAATAAAAAAAAGCCCAAAGCTCAACATTTTACAACACTATCCCAGGCCCTACTATTAATTGTATGAGCTCTACCCTTGTTTGTCGCACCAAAATGCAACACCTCACATTTATCTAGATTGAAGTCCATCTGCCATTTCTCAGCCCATTGACCCATTTGATCAAGATCCTTCGAAAACCTTCTTCTATGTCTACTATGCCACCAATTTTGATGTTGGCTGCAAACTTTCTAACTATGCCTTCTATATTCTCATCAAAATCATTTATGTAAATGAGAAACAAAAGAGGACCCAGAACTGATCCATGTGGAATACTGCTGACCCCATGCCTCCAGTCTGAAAATCAACTCTCCACCATTACTCTCTGTCTCCTGCCGTTAAGCCAATTATGTATCCAATTGGCAAGGTCACCCTGAATCCCATGTGACCTAGGGGTGCAATTACATAATTCTTTGAAATTTGCGTCACATATAGACAGGGTGGTTAAAAGACATTTGGCATGCTTGCCTTCATTGCTCAGTCCTTTGAGTATAGGAGTTGGGAAGTCATGTGAGGTTGTACAGGACATTGATGAGGCCTCTTCTGGAATACTGTATCCAGTTCTGGTCACCCAGTTATAGAAAGCATATTATTAAGCTGGAGAAGTTTCAGAAGAGATTTACCAGGGTGTCGCTGGGTATGGAAGGTTTGAGTTATGAAGAAAAGCTGGATAGGCAGGGACTTTTTTCAATAGAGCATTGGAGGTTGAGAGGCAACCTGACAGAAGTTCATAAATTAATGAAAGGTATAGATAGTTGTCTTTTCCCTAGGATGGGGGATTTCAAGACTAGGGAGTACACTGTTAAGATGAATGCAGGTATAATTACAATGTTTAAAAGACATTTGGATAAGTACATGAATAGGAAAGGTTTGAAGGGATATGGGACAGGAGCAGGCAGGTGGGACAAGTTTAGTTGGGAATTATGTTCGACATGGACTGGTTGGACCAAAGGGTCTGTTTCCATGCTCTATGACTCTACTCTGTTGCCAGAGACAAGGTAATAGTATTATTGCCCATCTCTGAATAGCCATTGAAAACAAGTTTACTGGATCTCATCAAATCAAAAAGAAACTCAATGATGTGAATTATGTTGTGAATACTCCAAACAAAAGACATATCAATGAGGACATCATGAGGAAGGGTCACCAGACCCGATATGTTAACTCTGTTTTCTCCTTCACAGATGCTGCCAGACCTGCTGAGCTTTTCCAGCAACTTTGTTTTTGTTCCTGATTTACAGCATCCGCAGTTCTTTTGGTTTTTATCACGTTTTTCATGTCAGGCAATTTTTCATTAACGGAGAGGTCAATAACCATGGGGTATAAATTTAACATGTGATCGAAGGCTAAGAGAATAGTTGAGAATATTTTCGCTCAGTGGATGGTTGACCACTGGAATTCATTACCTGAAAAGGTGTTTAAGTCAGAAATTGTTGTAACAATTACTTGCATTGCCAAAGCCTCCTACGGATCGAAAGCTGGAAAATGCAATTAATGTAGTCAGATCTTAGATGACCAGTACAAACACGATGGGCCAATGGTTTCCTTCTGTGTTATAAACGTCCATGAGTCTATGTTAATATGGTAAAGAGGTATTATGACAGGGAGGACAGTCTGGAGAAAAGTGTATTTATGGCAGTGAAAAAAGTGAAATAAAACTATTAGCCAATTGGAGAATGAATCAGAAATTGAAAATTCAGAATTAATCATATTCGACAATTCAATTGCTTGTTGAGCATTCTTCAAATGATTTTTGACCAATCTCATGCTTTGATTATATTTTTCACTGAAACTGGACATACAGGCTGGAAACATTGTCTCTCAGAGCTTTGGTTTATAAATTTCTCATTAATTAACTTAAGGGATCCTCTCATCTAAATAAAAGCAAAAACTGCAAATGCTGGAAAGCTGAAACAAACAGAAAATGCTGGAGAAACTCAATAGGTCTGGCAGCATCTGCAAAGACATTTTGAGTTTGATATTACTGAAAAGTTATATTAGACTGGAAACATTAACTCTGTTTTTGCCTCTCCACAGATGCTGCCAGTGTAATTGAAGTTCTCCAGCATTTTTTGCATTTGAATCCTTTCACCTTGTGCATATAAATCAGTTCAAAAGCATTGAATGCTTTGGGCTCATTAAAAAGCATCCCTAATGGTAAACAGTAACAAGGGAATTCCTTTATCCCAATCATTAGGGTATTATTGAGAATAAACTCTGCCCATGGTCCTTAACATTTAATGCCATTTTGCCAATGCACTTGAATATTGTGGGTAACAAGCTTAAGAATGAAGTTGTTTTATTTGCAAGCTATTCATTATTTATTTGAATTTTTTAATATTTAAACCTTGATCTGATTGTATTTATTTGGGTAATCTGTATCTTGTAAAAAGTTAAATTAAATTTCCACTGCCAATTTTGCTCTGATTTTTTCAAAGGTACTCCTTCAGGAAATCTAAATGGTACATCCATGATTGTCAGAAGATACTGATTCCCATTTCTAATTTTAGGCTAGGGTACTCCACAATATATTTAGATTTTGTTAAGTGATTCATCAACAGCTGGTATTAGAATTAAATGCACACGTTTAATTGATGGTTGACCATTCTCCACTACCTATCATTTATGGCATGTCTGGTGACATTCAATCACATTTTTGTGTAATCTGGGCCAATAAAAATGTTTTAGTATTTTAATGTGTGTTTTCCTAATGGCAGTAATCCACCATTGGAATTTTGTGAACTACTCATAGAATATAATTATGTTATTCAGATGGAACTATCAACTGATGGAACTATCTGGTGGTATTTCAGCTAGTCTTCATTTTCTCATTGTCACTTTGTCTTTTATTGGTTCTGACTCAATTCTTGAGTAAACGGTTTGGTTTAACTCTCCCAATTCAGGATCCATTTGCCGCATTTGTATTAAAGAAGGCTGTACATGTCAGATTCATTCTCTGCTCTTTAGTCTTTCTTATGTACAATTTTCAAAATAATGCAGAATTTTCAAGCTAGCTCCACTTTCCAAAGACTCCTTTCTTCCTATCTAATTCTATGTGCCTAAGATCTAGTCACAACATAGTCAAAAAACAATCCAAGATGTTCCTCCTGAAACATCTCAGTTTCTTTTACTTCTATTGGTTGTTCTGCCACACTCAGAGCAGTCAATATTTCTGAACCAGCCAAGTGGAAACAATTCCTTCCATATTCTAAACATGACTTCTCCATTTACTAAGTTATCCTTCAATCAAACTCTGAATAGTGGGACTTGCTTGTAACCTCCACATACACCATGTCTTATTAACCCCTCTGGATGACACATTCATTCATCAATGAGCATCAATGACTGGCTTGCTCCAGTGTCTTTCAATATCTATATTGGTTCACCTCCCTGATTTGAAGAATAAGGAAATACCTCGCCTTCTGAGATTTTGAAAGGAGTTGGCAGAAGGGCAAGCATGGGACCCGGTATCAGCATCAGCAGCTGCTACATCAGTGGAGACAACATCAGCAAAGTAGGTCCAGCGATGAAACATGGTGCCTGAGGATCGGTGGCTTTGACATTGGTTGGGTCTGTCACTGGTGACAGCAAAGCGGTAGCTAAATGGTCATCAGAGCGATGTCGTGGAGAAGGTGGCATCTGCGATCAGTGTCGAAATCAGAGATTTTGGGCTTCAGCTGCAGTGATGCGGTAGGCCCCGATTTGTACAAGATAAGTGGTCCAATCATGGTGAAGAAAAAAAAGAATTAGTTCCAAAGATGTGTCCATAAAGTTGCTAGAAAATGTAGCAAGACTGAGTATTGGGAGTTGTTTAGAATTCAGCTAAGGGCTGAGCAGGGCACTTCGAAAATATCAGCGGGATTAGACAAAGTCAACATGGATTTGTGGAAGGGAAATTATATTTGACAAACCTACTGGAGATTTTGTGGAAGTAACTGTTGGAATAGATAAAGGAGCACCAATGGACGTGGTATATTTTGATTTTCAAAAGTCTTGATAAAGTTCCACATCAGAAATTAGTGGGCAAAATAAAGCACATGGGATTGGGAGCTAATGTATTGGTATTGTGGCCAGGTGGCCAGCAGCAGAAATAGTTGCAGGACTAGTTAAGAGCTACAATTAAGCATGCTGTGAATTTTGGTCAAGCTAGTTTAAACTCTGACCCCAGTTAAAACTGCAACTAGAGCATGATGTGACCTGCAGTTTCCTATGTTGACAAAATCCTTATATGGAGCATGGAATGTCACTGTTTATGACTTGATATAAACATTTGAGAGTTTTTTTTACCAGTAAGCTCCATTGGCTGTGATCAAACAATGTGATCTAATTTGATCAATTTATTAGCTGTGTGCTGGTGAATTTCCTGGAAACCGAGCACATTTTGAAATAAGTTAGTAGAACAAAGAATTTTCTCATGAAAAGCCTTCAAGACCTCATTTGAGAAGTATGTACCCTTTGTTTCAGAGAAACAAAGGAAAGACCTACATGGAGAACAAAGTTGGCCACTTCACTCAAATTGGGGCAGTATTTGGTTCAAGCCAAACTTACAGAGTTAAAGTTAGAGTTGGGGTTAAATGTGAATTTAGGAAAGGAAGGGAAAGTGAAGTTAAATGATATGAGTTGAAGTTGAAGATAAGTTAGATGAAATAAGAAGTGAATATTGCAACAAATGTATGTTTTATATTAAGTGTTGTACTTAAAGGGTTATATAAAGAAGAGTTTGCTTCATTGAATTCTGAGTGGGTTCCCTGTCTTCTGTCTGTCACACAAGGGAAGAATACCTGGGTAAAGGGTTTGAGCTCTCCTTTTTGAGCAACATTATGGATTGAAAGTTGGTTAGCAGCCAGGAAAAAGAGAGTGGAAATAAATGGATATTTTCCAGAGCAGAAGACAATGACTAGTGAGCTACCATAGGGAACACTGTTTGGGCCCAAGCTATTCACAATATATTTCAATGATTTGGATAAGGAAATCAAATGTAATATTGACAGGTTTGCTGCTGACACCAAATTAGGTGAGATTGTGAGTGAAGAGGATGTGAAGAGTCTTCAAGGCAATTTAGACAAGATGAGTAAGTGGACAAATACGTGATAGACATAGTGTAATGTTATTACCTTCAGTAGGAAAGATAACAGAATGGCAGAATATTATTTAAATGCTGACAGATTGTGAAATGTTGATGTGTAAAAGGACCTGGGTGTCCTTGAACATTAGTCACCGAAAGCAAACATACTGGTGCAGAAAGCAGTTAGGAGGACAAATGGTACGTTGCAATAGAATTAAAGTATGGGGGCTAGGGTGCCTCAATGCATGTACAGCTATACAGGACCTCAGTGAGACCACACTTGGAAGATTGTTGTCTCTTTACTTTGAGAACTTATGTACTTACCATCAAGGGAATGCAGGGAAGATTCACTCTACTGATTCCTGAGATGGCAGGGTTATTGTATGAGGAGAGAATGGGCTGGTAAGTACCGCATTCACTGGGGTTCAGAAGAATGGAAGGATATCATTGAAATGTATAAAATCTGAAAGGGCTGAACAGACTGGATGCAGGAATGATGAGGTCTAGATAAAGGGGCCATGGTCTCAAGATACAGGGTAGACCATTTTGGAATGAGAACATATTTTTTCACTCAGAACATGGAGAATTTGTGGAATTCTCTACCATACAAGGCTGTGAAAGCTAAGTCACAATATATTTAAGAAAGAAATCGATACATTTCTGATACTAAAGGCTTCAAGGGATGTATAGAGAGAGACACATGGCGTTGAAATAGAAGATCAAGCTGGTCACTTTGAGTGGCAAAGCAGGCATGATGGTCCAACTGGCCAACTCTTGCTCCTCTTTTTTAGGTAACTGCCAAGGTATTTCAGCAGATTATCAAACAGAGTTGAGGGATCCGATATCTTTTTACTCCAGACCCTTTCTTCCAATCATTGCTCTTCCTGAGCCTTAGCTTAGTTGTGCAAATTTCTTTGATGCATACATGATAAAGCATATTGGATTTTCATGCTGCAGAAATCTACTTCTCTTGCACTAACCTTTGCTGAGGTGTAAAACCTGTGTTTTAAAAGACAATCCCAACAGATTTTTAGATCAATATTCATGTCATTTATTTAATAATCCATTTATAGTACAATGTAATCAGTCCAGAATTCTATCTTTCTGTAATTATATCAGGACCACTGAGTGAAAAGACAGGATTTTAAAGATCACTGATTAAACATTTAATAGACAATGCAATGTGGAGCTGAAGGAACACAGCAGGCCAGGCAGCATCAGAGGAGCAGGAAAGCTGATGTTTTGT
>JAHRHZ010000283.1:78126279-78140650 GCA_024137785.1 Ginglymostoma cirratum
AACGTCGGCTTTCCTGCTCCTCTGATGCTGCCTGGCCTGCTGTGTTCCTCCAGCTCCACACTGTGTTATCTCAGACTCCAGCATCGGCAGTTATTGCTATCTCTTAAACATTTAATATTTGTTAGAAATAAAATTTATGTAAAAACAAATCTATATCCTTACGTTACTGCCGTGAATGACAAAAAAGATTCAGCAAAGATGTCTCAGCACCTTTGACATCCTTGCTTCTGATTTCATTCACACACAGTTATTCAGGGTAGCAAGTAACACTCAGTCAGAAATCAGTTGTGCTGCGTGCCTTCCATGGATCTAAGGTTGCCAGCCCTCTAGATTGGCTTGAAGTTTCAATTCAATTTTACTTTCTTTATTGTCCATATGGAAATTAATTTTGGGTACATTGCTCATCCATTAAAATTTTTCATATAAATGAATAAAGCAATTAAAAAATTGGAATTTACCCCATCACACATGTTTAACTAACTTCAATAAAAATGTTTAAAATGGTTACAACACATTAAAACAGACTGCCAGTGGGTCTCAGAATGAGTACGAATCTTCATTCATTTACTAAATTCCTCCTAAAAGTTCTTATTGAGAATGACACAAATGTGGTCAGAACTGATTTGTCCTGCATCTGAGTGATTATGTCCTTTTTCCTGAATGCATCCAAGGAAATATTGAGACAAGGAATGATTCTCATTGTTTATGACACCCTAATTTCATCAAAATTGTTTAAGTATGGGCTTTGAAAGATCTACTCATACACATCCTTCCTGCCTACTTCAATAATTTCTGCATCTGATCTTCCTAAGACAGCAGTTCTTTCCAAAAGGATGGCTTTTGCTATAGAAGTGTTTATAATTATGATAATCTATTTTAAAATATTTTAATTTTCTGAGGTTGTATAATTGTGTAAGAGAGGCAGGGAACAAGATTGTGAGATCTGGAAGTCCCTAGCTTCGGACAGGGATGTAGGAAATGGAGTTAGACTCAGTTGTTTCATTCTTAGAATAGTTGTTCAATCACCAACCTGGCTTGAAAATTGTATGCAGCAGATTCATTTACCTGTGGCCTGAAATCCAAAGGGAAACTCAACCTCGAAACCTGGAATGTGTGAACCCTCATGAACGATTAGCAAAACAATAATCCAGAATGAACAGCTGCCTTTGTTGCCCGGGAACTCAGGCAATTCAGCATTGATATCATTGCTCTGTGGGAGACACGAAGAGCAGGTGAAGACCAACTGAAGGTAGAAGGTGATGTTGCACCTTCTTCTGAAGAGAAAAACCCAAGAATCAACCCAGGGTGCATGGAATTGGATTCATTATCAAGAATGAACTCATCAACAATCACTCACTGCTGTTATCAAAGATCATCTCTTGACTCTCTATTTGCAACTTGCCAAGAAACAGCAGGCAACGGTTGTGAGTGCCTATGCTCCAACTCTTGATGCTCCAGATGAGCCTTCTACTCCACCCTAAACCACTTACGAACATTCCTAAGGAAGATATAATTATTATTCTTAGGGACTTCAACACCAGGGTTGGAAAGATGCCCAACTCTGGAAAGAAACCATCAGAATGAATGAGGTTGGGAACTACAATTCCAACAGGATTCTCCTGCTCACCAAATGTGTGGTACACTTGTCATCACCAACACATTGTTCCCTCAAAAAGATCAAAGCACTGGCGCATGATCAAATACGTAATAGTTCAATTCTAAGACCAAAACAATGTTCTTGTTACCGAAGCATTGATTAGTGCACACAACTGCCAGACAGACCGCCAGATCATCTGCTCCTCAATGTCCATCAAATATCACCAGAAGCAGCTGAAAAAGAAGAAACGGCTCAGAAAAAGGCTCATTGTCGAGTGTCTTCAAGAGTTAAACAGACTACTGAACTTCCAACAAATTCATCACCAAAATCTCCAAACAGTTCATTTTAATGGAGTGGAGGAAATCTGGATAGAGCTGAAGACAGTGATCGTCTTGTGTTGTGAAGAAATCATCGCTTACAAGTCCAGAATCTACCAAGACTGCTTCAACAAGAATGACCACATCATCCAAGACCTCATCAACAAAAAGAAAAACGTTCTCCATGTCTGGCAAAACAACATCATCAGCTCCTTGCTCACAAGCATGGCACCCAGGGTTTCTTCATTGCCACCAAGGATCCAACACCCTAAAACTCAAACTGGCACAGAGTAAGGATGGGGCACTTATGATAAACCGGGAAAACATCAGCCTCCAATGGAGAGTACATTTCAAAGAACTCAAAGACAGTCATCAAGAAGGACGTGTTTGAGGAAATCCCCCCACTCCTTATCAAAGATGGTCTTGAGAGCTCCCACCCAGTTTGGCAGAATTTGAAGCCACCGTTAGGTTCATGAAGAATGAAAAAGCCGCAGGAGGAGATGGGATTCCAACAGAGATTTTCAAACTTAGAGGAGCATTGTTTACCTGTCATCTCCATCAACTGTTCCTAAAAATCTGGGACAAAGAAGCAATCTCTGCTGGTCTCAAGAATGCTGTCATTGGCACTGTCTTCAAGAAAGGAGACAAAGTGGTCTGTGGGAACCACAGAGGAATCTCCCTACTCCCTACTTACTGCTCTTCATTGCCGGGAATCCTCGCTACGTGCCTTCTCCTTCCTGAAAGCCAGTGTGGCTTCTTACAAGACTATGGAACTATAGACATGATTATCACTGCTTGGAAACTCCAAGATAAATGCCAGGAGTAACACCAATCACCCTACATACCATCATCAATCTGACCGAGGCATTTAACTCAGTCAATCAGCAGGCTGTACGGTGAAATTTCATCTCCATCTGTGACATAATATCATTCTTTGAGATCAAGACAGTGCTCAAGTTGAGATGTGACATCGCTCCCACCCTTTTCTCCATCTACCTCACTACCATTCTCAGCTTGCCAAGAACAAGCTTCTCAATGGTGTGGTCGGAAAACTTTTCCACCTCAACCGATTGAAATCCAAGAAGAAAACAACACTGACACTGCTTGTGGAACTTCAGTATGTGGATGACAATATCATCTCTGCTCTCTCGGAAGAGAATCTTCAAGCCTCACTAATGCCTTCACGGAAGCATACCAAAGAATTGGTCTCAGCCTCGACCACAAGAAGACTCAAATCCTTTACCAATGGCTCCGGTGAAGTTTTGGTCCATCCCTCTGTTAAGATCGATTAAGAATTCCTCCCAAAAATGGGACATTTCCCTTACCAGGGAAGCTACCCAGGCTATCTAAGTCTGACATTGATGTGGAGATTCAACACTGCATCTAATCCGCGAAAGCTGCCTTCAGAAGCCTCAGAATCAAAGTCTTTGATGATCATGACATCCATGGTGATATCAAGGTCCTTGTGTATAAGGAAGTCTCCTTCTGACTCTTCTTTATGCCTTCGAAACTTAGACTACATCTAGAAGCCACCTCAAGTGAACCACCTTGAGAAGTTCCATCAATGCAGTTTGAGACAAGTTCTTCGGATCAGCTGGGAGGACAAGTGTACTAACATTGCCGTCTTTGTGGCAGCTAATGGCATCAGCATCAAGGTGTAATCATCCAAAATCAATACCATTGGGCCAGCCACGTGCTTAGCCTGCATGAGTTCAAATTGCCTAAGCAAAGCTCAGCTCAAGAAAGGCACTCAAACAAAAGGAAAACATAGGGACCATTTCAAAGACTCCCTGAAGGCTTTCCCCAAGAAATACAACATAGATATTAATGCGCAGGAAACCCTAAGATACTGTTAGTTCTTTAATCAGTTAGAAGGTTTTAAATGATTAATATGTAAATGAGAATCTCTGAATTCGTTTGAAATCACTACCCTGAGAGAACTAAAGGTTTTATCAGTGCAAAGAAGAGGTGACATTTTAGGTCAGACAATGTATGTTAATTGTGAGACATGTTTAGAATCTATTTGTGTTTTGGTTTGGAGTCAGACACCAGCACCTCCACATCAGGTTCGTAAGTCATGCTCTCTCAGCAATTGTTGCAATGATGACTGAATTCCAAAAGCAAATGATTTCTAAAAGACCAGAGAAACAGAATTCCTTAAGAAGCAAAGGAACGAAAGATTAATTTCCAGGCCACTGTTATGGAGCAACACCCTGGAATAATAAAAAAAAACAAAGGGGCAAAAAGTAAATGAATGTCTTCTTCCAGCACCTGTCAGTCATAAAAAATATGAACAACGGACAGAAAGCCATTTGAATAAAAATCAAGGGTCATGCAATCAGTTAATTAGCTATGGGAAGGTGTAAACATGGGCATGCTGTCTTGGAGAACCGACGGCATCATTGTGATAACAGCGCAGATGGAGGCTGTGAGATGTCTAGGAATATGTCCAACCAAAGTTGACAACCTTGGAAGCAACATTCAATCTACAGCCTAAAATTCTCCTTACTCCTATGATGGAATATGCAATACGTTTTGCTTGGCTTATTTAATTCAAACTAAGTGATCACTTTGTGTCAACTACAGTGATTCCGAAAAATACAAGATGATCTTACCAGAGTCTGGATGAAACAATTTTCGACCAGCATTTCCATCAGATATTGCACTCCCTCTGCATTGATTCCATCATGCTCCAAGTCCAATGTAGTCACTGCTGTATTAGTCTGCAGAACAGCAAGAATTATTTGAGTTCTCTCTGTCTCTCATTCTCATTCTTACTGTTTCTGCCCTTTTGTGTTCACAGTGCTTGTTTTCACCCTCTGGCTTTCCTAACCTTGCTTGCTTCTTTTGGTCTTTCCTGACAGTCCCACGAAGAGGCCAGAGATTGAGTTCTCAACCTGCTCCCATCCCCATATTATTGCACTGTACAGCCTGCAAACAATGACTGCTACATGGGCCCAAGCTGAAGCCAAATTTTCACTCCTACCCACTGTCCACAGCAATGAATCTGAGACGTTTTATTAAAATGAAGATCTGCTGTCCAGAAAAGCAGGTCCCCCAACACCCCACCCAGTTAAGGTTCACTGCCTCCTACAACTGCCCAATGTATATTCACCCAATTAAGGTAAGATCACTGTCTTCTTCCTTCTTACAGGTTGTCACACTGCGCTACACTAGGTTTCTCACTTCATTTAGGTTCTCTGCATGCAGGTAAAATTGGCATTGGATACTGGCACATTAAAGATGGAAAGATATCAGCAGTCTCTATTTATTTCAGAGCTCCCTTCCCCCTCCCCCATTTCTGAAGATGGGTCACGACCCAAAATGTTAGCTTGCCTGCTCCTCTGATTCTGCCTGGCCTGCTGTGTTCCTCCAGCTCCACACCGTGTTATCTCTGACTCCAGCATCGGCAGTTCTTATTATCTCTGAGCTTATTTTACAGCTCAGTTAAGGAAAGTGCACATGTTCTAAAACAAACAGGCCATTACCACCCACGTTCCCCCTAACTTCAAGACCATATTCACACTCTCTCTTATCAATCTGAGGCAATTTCAGTTTGATTCGTTCTCTCCCTCTGTCGGTTATGGTCCTCAGTGCTCAGAATTTGGTTTCAAATTCAGAATGTTCTCTACATTATATCCTATTGGGTTTATGTAATTTTATTTATTTTATGTGAATGCCAACAGATATTAATACTAAGAGAATCCAGTTTAGACTTCCAGTGTGGGTGCAACTTGAATTTGAAAGATTAGAAGCTGGCTTCAGACAGATTTTACTACACCAATCCCTCTCCCTGGACACCAAACACTTACCACAAGTGCAA
Organism: Ginglymostoma cirratum; assembly: GCA_024137785.1. Lineage (NCBI taxonomy): Eukaryota > Metazoa > Chordata > Chondrichthyes > Orectolobiformes > Ginglymostomatidae > Ginglymostoma > Ginglymostoma cirratum. The sequence continues at coordinate 78,132,017 of JAHRHZ010000283.1, forward strand.
TTGACAAGGCTTTCACTGCTTTGGGTGACATGCAGCGATAGTTCAGGTTAAGGTGAGCATCGTGATGGTGACGAATGTAGTAAGATATTGGGCTGATTCCAATTTCCTCACATGCCCTACGATAGACCTGCTCCTCTGTTACAGTTTCTCCGGGTTTTCCTTTTAAAGGTGGAGGGGTTGCGGGGAATGCGAGAGGTAAAGGAATAGTTAATCAATTGAAAATTAACTTAATTACATAGAATACACAATGCAGAATCAAGACATACTTGGCAGCTTTGGATATGGATGGTCGTATAAGGTAGGGGTGGAGGTTAGATAGACCCTAAGATTAGGGTAAAAGTTCGGTACAACATTGTGGGCCGAAGGGCCTGTGCTGTGCTGTACTGTTCTATGTTCTTTGCCACATGTTATGGAACTAGCGACATCTCAGTGAAATCTTTGTGGCCCTTCACTGATCACATCTGAGCCCCAGTAGGCTTGGGATGGGAAAGCTTAAATCAACCTCCCTACCCAGTTTTATCAGTGGATGTTGGGAAGGTGATGGACTCTGCACCTTGCAGGTCCTCCCCCGAGTACGTGGCCCCCACTTGTGCCCCAAGCCATTTCTTAAGGGGGCATTAAATTTTATTCCTCATGCAGAGAAATATGTCTGTATTTCCAAAGTGACAAGTCAGTATCAAGTTAATTTTAGTGAAATCCCACAATGGTACTTATGAGCCATTGGCATGTGGAAAGTGCAAAACTACATGTCTGCTAATGGCTGCAGATAAATGGAGTGGCCTGCAAATTGCCCCCACTCCATCCTTTATTGCATATTCTACTGCTTCAGGGACCTAGGGTTTGCTTTCAACTACATTTTGCATGAAGAACAGATTGATCATTATTTCTATTTTCTCACCATCAAGCTCCACATCAGTGTCATAGTCATCTTCACTGGTCTTTTCCAATAGCTGATACATTGGTTCATCGCAGAGTGAACTCTGGCTGTCCACAGTGCTCACATTGGAATGAACTGAACTTACGTAGCTTGCCATACTGTGAGTACTTCTGGGAAGCTGAAGAATGAACAAATGTCAGGTTGGTGCCAGCATTGAGTATTCCATCTAGCTAAATTAAAGTGGACACAGTCCTGGCTCTTTTCCATAGCCTGCAACACTACTTTTTCAAGCACATAACTACATTCTCTATAAGCAAATAATGTACATACAACATTTTGACACTTCCGTATGTAAGGAATTTTAGTCTAAACTATGCTATCTTATCCATCCAAAGTGTGTTCAAATTTACAAAGAGTTCATATTCGGAGAAGTTACTCAGTGTTGATTTGTGACAATAAGACTTCTTAATCCCTCATTTTAGGCTTTTTGCCACTGTGGTAAAATGGGTTTTGTAGTGATTGTAACGAGATCAGCCAGGTGGACCTCATAGATTATCAGTTCCCTGATTGGGGCTGTTAACCGGGCCCAACCAGGGAGCCTGGCTGATAGATACAAACAGGATTGTCAGAGGTTCTGTTCACTTTGAGAGTTGGCTTTGAGGAAGCCAGACGAGTGTCAAGTACTGTACATGTGTAAATAAAGGGTGATTTGGTGATGGGATACCGACCTCTATGGAGTTATTTCTGGTTTTCAGTCACTGTTCTACAAGGGGCTTGGCTGAACAAGGCATACAACTGTGTCAACTTCTTTCCAAGAGGGTGGTCTTTTGCTTGAGATGGTCACTTTCGTTGGAAACTCAAACCACATAAGAATCAAAGGACAATCTTTGTTCTTCTTTCTCTCTCTCTTGATTTGGAGAAGGAATTTGAGACAGGCAAACATAGAAATGGATCTCTTTCACTTGTCGGACATGAAGCAAAACCCTGGGCTGAGGCACAAAAGTGTGTAACCTTTAACTAACGAAGTGAGGGACCAGTTCACTTAGGGACAGCTAGCTTCAAAAGAGTTCTTCCTAATGAGTTAGTAAAATTATGTATTGTAAAACAGAGTATGAAAAGTGAAAGAGAATTGAATTAATTTCTCGGAGAACTGTATTCTGTTGGTTAATGTATCCTATTTCTTTCTCTTTTTTTTTCTTCTTTTTTTCTTTTTTTTCATGGGATGAAGGTGTCACTGGTGAGGCCAGATTTGTTGTTCGTTGCAGAAACTCCAGCACGAAAGGACATAATTCCTCTTGCAGAAGGTAGTTTAGATTGAACTGCAATGCTGGGGCCTGGAATTATGTGCAGAACGGCCATGTGATGACTGCAGGTCACCTTCCTTAAATGATATTAATGAACCAGAACAAAGGTTGCAAGCAAATATCCCACCTCCTTTAAATACATGAAAATCCATGAGGTAATGAATGAATTACAAATAGTATAATAGCCGAATCCAAGTAACAATGTTATCATGCCTGAGTGCATGAACACTTTACTAAATGATGGCTAGCACTGTGGTCCTAGCTGGTGGTAACACTGGAACATTTCAGGTTGCAGAGTGAGACCTGGCTTGATAGGTCAAATATTTTATTTCTGCAATTTGGTTACCACGCTGGTCAGTCACTAAACATATTTATAAAAGGCTGCCAATGCATTTTTAACGAAAGAACAATTTAACCTCCTGAGCAATAATCCAGTGGAATTCATCCCATTCAGCCATTTGTCCTGTGATGCCACATTGAAAGCACTACCCAATTCCAATTCCTCCCATTCCCCTGTTGTTCTCCATTGCCATTCAAATGGCAATACTGTGTTTTGAAACACTGCTTTCATTCTGATTGTCTTGATATAGAAAAGTTGTTGAGAAACTCGAAAGGGTCAGTGAAGATTTACAAGGATATTGCCAGGGTTGGAGGGTTTGAGGTACATGGAGAGGCCGAATAAGCTGGGGCTATTTTCCCTGCAGCGTCAGAGGCTGAGGACCATATGGAAGTTTATAAAATCATGAGGGGCATGGATACAGTGAGTAGTCAAGGTTTTTTCCCCAGGATAGGAGAGTCATTGCCAAGGAATTCATTGCCACGGAGCGCAGTGGAGGCCGGGACGTTGAATGTCTTCAAGGCAGAGATTGATAAATTCTTGATCTCACAAGGAATCAAGGGCTACGGGGAGAGTGCGGGTAAGTGGAGTTGAGATGCCCATCAGCCATGATTAAATGGCGGAGTGGACTCGATGGGCCGAATGGCCTTACTTCCACTCCTATGTCTTATGGTCTTATGGTCTAAAAGTAGAGGACCTAAGTTTAAGGTGAGAGGGGAAAGATATAAAAGGGACCTAAGAGGCAACCTTTTCACACAGAGGGTGGTGCGTGTATGGAATGAGTTGCCAGGGGAAGCGGTGGCAGCTGATAAAATTACAACATTTAAAAGGCATCTGGGTGGGTATACGAATAGAGATATGAGGGTTATGAGCCAAATGCTGGCAATTGGGACTAGATTAATTTAGGATATCTGTTTGGCATGGATAAGTTGGAATGAAGTGTCTGTTTTCATGCTGTACAGCTCTATGATGCTAGATTTTGTCATCAATGTTTACCTAATTTCTTCAGGAAAGTTATTATTGAACCTGCTTCCACTTATTTTCTTGAAGTATATACTCAATCACAACAAAGTGTTTATAAAATGGTCTTGATATCTTGCCTTTTTTTGCCTTAAAACTGTGCCTTTTGATTCTTGCCCCTTCTGTCATTGCGTTGCTCTTTACGAGTTTGAATTCCTCTGTGTTCAAGGGAGAACAAGCCTAGATTCTCCACTCTCTGCATATAATTGAACTCCCTTACTCCTGGTCCATTCTCGTAATTCTCCCCGACACCTTCCCAAAAAGCTTGACAACTTTCCTTAAAGCAATGCCCAGAATTGGAAATATTGCTCGAGCTGGGCTCATGCAGTGACATATATAAATTGAAGGTTGTTTTTCTGCCTTTATATTCCGTGCCTATGTCTATAAATTGAAGGTTCCAACATATTTCTTTCAAATACCCTCTCAACATCTCCATCTAGCTTCACAAATGTTCCTACATAGGCGTCCAGAACCCATTGTTCCTGTACCTCTTCTATACGGTCTCTTATGTGAGGTTTATTAAGAGCAGAAGCTATAGGAGTGAGAGGAATGCACTGAGTAGCTGCTGGCTGGTAGATCAACTTTTAGCTGCTAACTTGCCTAAAAACAGCCTCTGAATTAAAATTATTTTTTTCAGAATACAGCCAGATGTAGCAGTAGTGCTCTCTTCTTTATCTCTCTATTTTAGAGAGTAAACGATAACCATTAAAAGAAAACGCACTAAATTTTAGAAATTAGTCTCTTTAAGCTCCTAATAAGCTCTGAAAACTAATCCAAAGACCTAGGTCTAACTGAACCTTCACTCTAACTGAGTATCTGCTATCACTTTGTGGGTGGCAGCAACTTGGTTTCATCAATAGGAAACTGAAGGAACTGTACAACTTCAATTCATTCTATTCTTTAGTTTGGACTCTTGCTCCAGAAGATTGCTTTTCTTTCAAGTTTAATCCCACCTGTAATAGCTTTGCAGAACTGCATTGTCTTGTCCTGTTTTTATATAAATCTGTCTGTTTGGGATAAAGGTGGACGCTGCATAATGGTTTAGTTAATATTTGCTTTGGTCGCTTACTATAAGGATATAACTGATCTTATTAAATATGTTATTTTTGAATTCGTTGAAGCAATCAGATGAGTCATAAAAAGCAAACCTCCGTTGTTCTAGATAGCATTAATAAAAGAGATAAACTGGTAATTAAATTTGAAATTTGTGTGGCTTGTAAAGTGGTGGGTCTTGATTTTGTGCACTCTGTCTATCAAAATCAGAAGACTTTTAGGTAGATTTTTGATAGACAAGGGAATCACAATTTATTGATTATGGCAGAGCTGCAGACAGGGAAGTGGAACTAAGGCTACAACCATATCAGCCATGATCTTATTGAATGATAGAGTAGGCTCAAAGGTCTGGATGCCCTACTCCTGCTTCTAACTTCTATTTTCCTCCTGTATCTTTGAATTCTCTTCTCTCCTGACATTTTCTTTGATTTTTCTTCACAGAATTTTGGTGTTGCTTGCTATGCCAGCATCTATTTTCAATTCTGAATTCCTCCTGACAAAGTGAAAGTAAGATGCCTGCTGCAATCCATTGGAGGCATGTACTTCTACGGTGCTGTTAGGGAAGTAGCTCTAGGACTTTTCCCCACTGACAGTGAAGGAACCAAGTTTGGGATATGCATGAGCACTTGCAGGTGTAGTATAGCCATGCATTTGTTACTCTTGTCCTTCTGGCTGGTGGAGGGCACAGGGTTGGAAGGTGATGTCAAAGGAGCCTTGGTAAGTTGCTTAAGTATCCTTGATAGTGCTAAGCTTCTTGAGTGATGTTGGAGCTGCTGTCATCCATTCAAGGGGGAAGAATTCACTGTCCTGATTTGTGCCTTGTCGATGATAGACAGGCTTTTGGGAGTCAGGAGATGCTGCAGGATTCCTTGTCTTTGGTCTGTTTGTAGCCACAGTACTTATATGGCCAGTTGAACTGAGTTTCTGGTCAAAAATAACCTCCACCATGTTGATAGAGGGGGCTGCAATGATGGTAATGTAAGTGACTATCAAGGGGAGATGGTTAGATTCTCTCCTATTGGTGATGGTCATTGCCTGGCCCTTGTGTGGCATGAATGTTACTTGCAATTTTTCAGTCCAAGCCTGGATGTTGGCCAGGTTCTATTGCAATTGGGCATACTGCTTCAGGATCTGAGAAGTTGTGAAAGCTCTGACTATTGTGTAATCGTCAGTGGTCATCCCAGTTCTGACCTTAAGATGGAAGGTGGATCTTTGATAAAACAGGTGAAGATGGGCCTTGGGATACTAACCTGAGGAACTCCTGTGGAGATATCCTGGAAGTGAGACAATTGACCCCTAACAGCCACAACCATCTTCCTTTGTGATGTGCATGACTCAAGAGAGGTTTTCCCAGTTCCCATTGACTTTGGTTTGTCTTGGGGTCTTTGATGCCACCCTCAGTTAAATGTTACCGTGATGTCAAGGGCAGTCATGGTTACCTCATCTCTGGAATTCAGCTGTTTTGTCCAGATTTGGAGCAAGACTGTAATTAGCTCAGCAGCTGAGTAGCCCTGGCGTAAACCAAATTGAACAGCAGTGAGCAAGTTACTATTGAGCAAATGCCACTTGATGGCGTAGTCAGTGATGCCTGCCATCAGCCTGCTATGATTGAGAGTAGGCTGATGGGGCATTAATTGGTGGGGCTGAGTTGTTGTACTGTAATCCCCATTGCTGAAACCTTGTTGTATGAGGGGTCTGCACTATTGCTCACCATGTAGCAGATTTACAGCCACCATCCTCTTTTAGTATAGGGATCTATAGGGCCTGCTTAGTCTGGTGTGGCAGAACACAGAACATAGAACATTACAGCGCAGCACAGGCCCTTCGGCCCTCGATGTTGCGCCGACCAGTGAAACCAATCTGAAGCCCATCTAACCTACACTATTCCGTTATCATCCATATGTTTATCCAACGACCATTTCACCAAAATTACTTGCTAGACTAACAAGATGCAGTTTATTGAATGTTATAAAGACCCTGTATTCTTATGTTTTGTGCTTTTTAACAAAAGGAAACAGAGAAGCATAGGATCAGGAATAGACCATTCAGCCCCTCAAGCATGTTCCACCATTCGATAAAAAACTGTGGACTGAAATAAGAAAGAACTGTTTTGGAAACCAAGGATTTACAAGGATGGCTGTATGTCTTGGAAGTAGAGAGTTTGATACCTATTGTGAGTACTGTTTGTGTAGCAGTGGGTTCCAGCAGTGTGCAGACAAACTGGAGCCAAAGGATTGTTTATAAGTAAACAAATTAGTTTGTGGATAACAAGGTGTGGGGCTGGATGAACACAGCAGATCAAGCAGCATCATAGGAGCAGGAAAACTTGACGTTTCAGGCCTAAACCCTTTTTCTGATGAAGGGTTTAGGCCCAAAACATCAAGTTTTCCTGCTCCTATGATGCTGCTTGACCTGCTGTGTTCATCCAGCCCCATGCTTGTTATCTCGGATTCTCCAGCATCTGCAGTACCTTTTATCTCTGATACAAAATTAGTTTGTGGACTCAGGACTAGGGACCAATTACCAATGACAAAGGCCCTCTGCCTGCCAACAACCGTGTGATTTGTTGTCAGTTACCTGAACAGCCTGGGCTGTGAATAAGACAAAGACAAACTAGTATAGAACAGAGGAGAGACCAGCAAAAACTCTCAGTTTTCTGCGGTAAGCCACTTTAAACATGAGAAAACCAGTCTACCCATCCTTCAGCAACTAATGAAAGTTGTGATTTTGAATTGGATAAGTCAGAGACCCTTCCTAAGTAAATCAGCCACCCTGTTCCACTTGCAATCTCAGTGGAGGCATTCAGAATAAATAATGTTGAGGAGAAATCCACGTGTCTGCAAGAGCCTACCCAGCAGACCTTGTGAACAAAGACTACCAAACTATATTGAGATAGCAAGAACTGTGGATGCTGGAGTCAGAGACAACACAGTGGCAGGCCAGGCAACATCAGAGGAGCAGGAGAGTTGATGTTTCGGGTCAGGACCCTTCTTCAGAAATGATGCTGCCTGGCCTGCTGTGTTCCTCCAGCTCCACACTTTGTTATCTCTACCAAACTGTATTGCTAGTTTTCCCTTTGCTCATGTGTTTCTTTTTCTAATTTGTAGATTTTACTGAATTTGATTTAATTGTTTACCTGTAGCCAGAAGCAAATTATTTATAACATATATTGTTTCTTGTTTACTAAAGAAATCTAGTCAATGCTTTTTATCAACCTCAACATGAAAGTCAGGTAGTTTAGGGATGTTGCATAATTCTTTTTTAAACTCCTTAGTTTATGTGATCACTCTGAGAATAGAGGGGCTTTATTTCATAGATCATAGAATCCCTACAGTGTGGAAACAGGCCCTTCGGCCCAACAAGTCCACACAGACTTTCAGACCATCCCACCCAGACCCATCCCCCTATAACCCACCTAATCTACACATCCCTGAACACTATGGGCAATTTAGCATGTCCAATCCACCTAGCCTGCACATCTTTGGACTGTGAGTGTTCTGTCCCAGTAAGGCATGTAAAGTTAGCAATTCAGTACAAGGTACACCAAGAACACAAGGAGGACCTAGATGGTAGGTATAATTTCTTCGAGCTCCACTTTCCTCCCGTCATCATAACGGGTGCGGCTTAAGGCACTCATCAGTAACAACCTTTTCAGATCCTTTCACGATTATACATAAGGGTTTTGCATCTTGTGTACAGATCATGTCTGGATGATTTTCCACAGTGCTGTAAAGATGCCAGTATTGTAGCTGCATTGGAACAACTTGGCTAGAGGTTCATCCTGGAGCATAAATCTCTAGTACTATAGTCAGAACATTGTCAGGGTCCATAGCCTTCCCAGTATCCCGTGCCTTCAGTTATTTCATGTGGAGTGAATACATTTGGCTGAGATAACAAGCATGGGGCTGGATGAACACAGCAGGTCAAGCAGCATCATAGGAGCAGGAAAACTTGACGTTTCGGGCCTAAACCCTTCATCAGAAATGGGGGAGGGGAAGAGGGTTCTGAAATAAATAGGGAGAGAGGGGGAGGCGGATAGAGGA
>JAHRHZ010000283.1:78145650-78164871 GCA_024137785.1 Ginglymostoma cirratum
AGCAGGAAAGCTTGACATTTCGGGCCTAGACCCTTCTTCAGAAAATGGTGAAGGGTCTAGGCCCGAAACGTCAAGCTTTCCTGCTCCTATGATGCTGCTTGGCCTGCTGTGTTCATCCAGCTCCACACTTTGTTATCTCTGGTCTATACTTGTTGGGTTTATCCAAACATGCTTTTTTGAACTAGGTTTATCACTGCAATTTTCTAGTTCTAAGTCACTATCTTGTATTTAACGAGGATTGGAATATTATGGTCAGTACATCCACAATTTCCACTCTTACTTTCCCCAGTACCCTCAGATGCGCCTGCTCCAATCTAGATGATTAATCAGCTTTTAAGTACAGTCAAACTTTCTATTAATTATCCTCTTCCAGTATCTCACCAACCTTATTTTCCTCTATACTTTTGGCGAAATTGAAACGTACTCATTTAATAGACCAGCCATGCCGTTTGAGTCTGTGTAAATATCCAATCACCTCCAACCCCTCTGTTACTACTCCTTGACTATTAATTTTCCTAGAGAATTTTAGGTTTACTTTTAATGTTAATTTATATTTTATAGTAATTATCTGCCTTTTCTCATACCCCTCTCACTTTGGTACCATGACTTTACCTGAACTGTTGCCTCTTTATAGGCTCATGTTCCAGTCGTTTTGCCTGCCAGACTTTGATTCTGGAACAGTCCATTCTCAGCCCCACTGAAATTGTCCATTCTCCAATTAAGTATTTTTAGATTGCTCCTTGTCTTTTCTACAGTTAACTTTACACCTTTGAATCCTGGTAACAGACAGTCCAGTTCATAATTTACCATTATGCTTCAGTTTAGATAGTCCATCTGGCAAATGTTCAGACTGGCGTCATCAATTCCTAGCTAGTTGTTTGAATAAAATTTCAATAGTTGCATTGTAGTAAAACAGCCTCCTTCCTGAACTGTTCCTGTTGATTAACATTCGTTGCTCCTCATACAGCTGGAGAGACAGAGTACTAAACGGAAAGTCAAGACAGTGCAGGATTGTAAAATGTCAAAAATGGTAACTGAAACTTTGTATATCCCAGTCAGTTGATACCCAGATCTTAGTGTCTGTACCATCTATTGTTTTCATTACGGTGAGACTACACTGACTCGTCCTTCTGTGTGAAATAATTCATTAATGACATGTTGCCAAAAGAATGTAAGATTCATTCTTAAGTGTTAGCGGTGTCAAGTATTTTTGGAAGATTTTCACCATAGACCTAGAAAGATTTCTTGCCATATTTTACCAAACTTGCTTCATTAATCACTTAGCTTGCCCCAATACTGTCCTGTACATCTGATTCTAGCCCTGTCTAACCACATGCAATTTCCAAAGTAATTTATCACTCAGTAGATATCCTTGCACTCATGTTACATTTAAAAGATGTTCTGCACCCAGACAAGCATTGGAAACCTGGCATTGCCCCTGTTTGGCAATGTAATGGTACAGCAATCAGAAAGTCATGCTGCTCATGGCACACAGCTGGCATGGCTGACTCTCACTTGCACATAGAGTGTCATTGTCTCATCCTTGTCACCATTTAACCATATACCACATATTTTACCTGCCCTTAGCTATATTCCCATCTAAATATCCTTTCTAAGTGACTGCTACACTTCCCCAAAGCTCACTATCGACATATATCTTGCCACTGTCTAGGGGAACATCACATACTTGCTAGCGTTCGGACAATTTCAAACATGAGCTTTTATTTACAGCCACCCAAAGGGAGCACAAAAGAAATGAATAAAAGCTGTAGGTTGTCCCCACAATGTAAAGCAAATGCTGGCATTATGACCAATAGCAACTTTACATTCCGTGATGGTCTCTCCATTCCATGCTGTACTCTCATTTACAGAAAGCAAGTGCCAATCAGGTTCTAAGATAAAGCAAAGAACTGCAAATGCTGGAAATCTGAAAGAAGACCAGAAATTGCTGGAGAAACTCAGCAGGCTTTGCAGCATTTGAGAAAACAAAGATGTGTTTCAAATCCAAAGACCCTTCTTTAGAACTAGTCCTGTTTTGCTTGGACTGCCCATTGTGCTGAGCTCTGTCATAGACAAACAGTGCACTCCTCCTTCCCAACATTTTGTTCTTCTCCTTGGAAGACTGCTCCCGTTCTGCCAATTCTTCAGCATCTATCATATCATGTTGTAAACTGCTCCAATTGTGTAGAGCACAGCACACCAGGATGATTTGCAGCATTCTGTCAGGATTATACTGGGGGCTCTCAAAGACTGCTGGAAGCAGCAGAACTGTATCTCAGAAGCCAGAACACTATAAGATGTTTTCTCTAGTGATAGTTATTATATTTATTTTCTCTTCTCCTTTTGCACATTGATTATTTAGTGTATTTGGACTGTTATTAGTATCTTCTACCATGAAGAGTAATACAAAGTATTTCTTCAGCCCCTCTGCCATTTCCTGCCATTTTCTCATTATTTTGCCAGCCTCATTTTCTCAGACATCCATGTTCACTTTGGCATCTCTCTCGTTCTTTTTTATATATTTACAAAAATTCTTGCTATTTTGATATTTATTGCAGATTTACCCATAATGTTTATTTTCTTCCTTTATATTACTTACTTAGTTATCTTATGTTCGGTTTTAAAATTTTCCAATTCTCTGGCTTATCACTCATTTTTGCATATTATATGTTTTTCTTTCAATCTGATGTTATCTTTAACTTTGCTGGTAATGCATGGTTCGCATATCCCATTCCTAGAAAACTTCTTTTTCACAGGGATGTATATTTGTTGTGAATCATGAACGATTTTCATAAATGTCTGCTATTGTTCTCCAACTCTTTTTGCTGCTAAACTCCTTTCCCAATTCACTTCAGCTAACTCTGCCCCCATCTTCCTTATTTAAGTTTAGCACACTTGTTTCTGACCCAAGTAACTCGCTTTCAAACCAAATATTAAATTTTTCCAGTTATGGTCACTGCTTTCTCGAGTTTGTCTTCCTCAGAGATCATTTATTAAATCTGCCTCATTACAGGTTACTAGATTCAGAATTGCTGCACCTCTGGTTGGATCCACAACACATTGTTCTAGGAAACAGAACACATTCTACAAACTATTTCTCATAGTTATTTCTGCCAACCTGACTTCCCCAAACTACGGGAATATTAAAGTCACCCATGATGAATGTACTGCCTACTGTCTTAAAACCAATAGGTCCACTTTGGCCCTATTCGAATTATTGGCATCATCATTGTATCAACATTTTGTATCAGTCTGGGAGTTTTATAATGGTGTAATAAGCCATGGTCACAGTGGGTAGCCTTTATTCTTGAGTAACCTGACTTGTAAGGCACCTGGACCTCAAATGCACCAGATACAAGAGGACACTCCAGGGTGTAGCATTCGTGGCTGCTGCCAATATATCACACTCCCCCAGGGAGTGCTAACAGTGATCACAGATCATCTGAACATTGATCCAATAGAACCTCTTCCTGTTAATGAATTCTGCAATGTTGTGATATGACTCTTTTAGTGCTGCCATATGCATGCAGTTGATGGCACCCTGCATCGGTGTCCCCTCTAATTTTTTTATCTTCTGTGCAGATCTCTGAGGTCTGGAACTAGAAGTAAATGCTGTGATCCACATCAGCACACTGATCGCTGTGCGGAGAACACAGTGCCTATGCATTGACACAGCTTAGAAGAAATGTTGGTCTGATTATGAGGGAGACCAGTTATTTTTACAAATTCTACTGCTTAGACTGCAGAACTGGCCGCTTTATGGGGAATCAAAACGAACTAGAGTGACTGTCATGGATTGAGAATGATATATAGACAGGAAACAAGAGTGGGAATAAATGCATCTTTTTCTGGGTGGCAGGCAGTGTGCCACAGGAATTAGTGCTGGGGTCCCAGTTGTTTATAACACATTCAAATGACTTGAATGAGGAATCAAATACAAAATTTCCAAGCTTGCTGATTACACAAATCTAGGTGTGATGATGAGTTGTGGGAAGGATGCAAGGAGGCTTCAGGGGACATCTGTGGGGACAAACACACGACAGATATAGTATAACATGGATAAATGCGAAGTTATTCTCTTTGATATGAAAAATAAAAAGGCAAGGTATTATATAAATGATGATATATTGGGAAATATGGATGTACAAAGCAATCTGGGTGTCTTTGTACAGCAGTCAATGAAAGTAAATAGGTAAGTGCACTGAGCAATCAGGAAATCAATGGTATGTTGGCCTCTATTGCAAGAGGATTTGAGTTCAGAAGTAAGGATGCCTTACCACATTTAAACAGGACCTTGGTGAGACCACACCTGAAGTATTGTGTGCAGTTCCAGTCTCCTCACTGAAAAAAGAATATACCTATCACAGAGACACTACAGCAGAGATTTACTAGGTTGATAGTGAGGATGGTACGAAAGATTGACTTGATTGGGCGTACATTCACTAGCAGTTAGAAGAATGAGAGGGTATCTGGTGAAACATATAAAATCACAACAGGGCTAGACAGACTAGATGCAGAAATAATGTTGCCCCTAGTTGTGGAGTCTAGAACCAGGGGTTACAGTATTAGAAAAAAGGGCAGGCCATTTAGGACAGAACTGAGGAGGTATTCCTTCACTCTGAGTGTAGTCAACCTGTGGAATTCGCGATCACAGAAGGCTGTGGAGGGCAGGTCACTGAGTACATTCAATAAATGGATATATTTTAGATATTAAAGGCATCAAGGGGTATGGAGAAAAACCAGGAATATGGCAGTGAGATAGATAATCAGCCATTATCATACTGAAAGGCAGAGCAAGCTCAAAGGGCTGATTGGTCTACTCTTGCTCCTAATTTCTGAGTTTCAATGTTAATTACATAAGAGAAAAGAAGCTATAATAGTTTAGGAAGATCTTATTATTAATTAAAAACAATGTTTCTACCTGTTTCCTAGCTATATTCTTTTACAGATATGCTCCCAAAGAAATACCATTCCTACCACAACTCTTTATTACTTAACTATTACTACTAGCTATTACTTAATTCTGTCCAGTTATTCTTCTTGGTCTGCTAGGGCAGTTTTACATCTTCTTTCCAATTCTGCTGAGTCTGAACCCCCTTCAAAGAACAAAGAACAAAGAAAATTACAGCACAGGAACAGGTCCTTTGGCCCTCCAAGCCTGCGCTGATCCAGATCCTCTATCTAAACCTGTCGCCCATTTTCCAAGGATCTGTATTCCTCTGCTCCCTGCCCATTCATGTATCCGTCTAGATACGTCTTAAGTGATGCTACTGTGCCTGCCTCTACCACATCCGCTGGCAACACATTCCAGGCACCCACCACCCTCTGCGTAGAGAACTTTCCATGCATATCTCCCTAAACTTTTCCCCTCTCACCTTGAAATTGTGACCCCTAGTAATTGAGTCCCCCACTCTGGGAAAAAGCTTCTTGCTATCCACCCCATCTATACCCCTCATGATTTTGTAGACCTCAATCAGGTCGCCCCTCAACCTCCGTCTTTCTAATGTAACTAATCCTAATCTACTCAACCTGTCTTCATAGCTAGCACCCTCCATACCAGGCAACATCCTGGTGAACCTCCTCTGCACCCTCTCCAAAGCATCCACATCCTTTCGGTAATGTGGCGACCAGAACTGTACGCAGTATTCCAAACGTGGTCGAACCAAAGTCCTATACAGCCGTAACATGACCTGCCAACTCTTGTACTCAATACCCCGTCCGATGAATGAAAGCATGCCGTATGCCTTCTTGACCACTCTATCGACCTGCGTTGCCACCTTCAGGGTACAATGGCCCTGGACACCCAGATCTCTCTGTGCATCAATTTTCCCCAGGGCTTTTCCATTTACCGTATAGTTCACTTCTGTTCAGTTCGGTTCTGACAACTTGTAAATGTCTATATAAACTCTCACAGCTTGGAAACATCAGATCAGAAATCAAATCCCTTCTTCTTGGTTGTAAATGGCTCTCCTGAACTGTAATCTTGATCTTTCTACTATGGTAAAACCATTCTCGTGAACTAAACTCCTGATTATTCTGAAGTTGAAACTAAATTAGTACACCCCTCTGCATTTGTTTACTGTCATGAAATAAATATTTCATCAATTAACACCAACAGTACAATGTTAAATACTTAAATGAATCATATCCTTTCTTGTAAATGATATATCAAAGTCATTGCTTCCAAATGACTTTTTGGCATCTTAAAAAGATATTGTCAAAGAAGTGAAACTTATTTCTATTTTCAGAAAATCCTGAATTCTCAAATGATAATGATACATTATACACCTTTTGGAGTGGCACTGTAGCTCACTGGTTAGCACTGCTGCCTCACATGCGCCAGGGACTCTGGTTCGATTCCACCTTGGGTGACTGTCTGTGTGGAGTTTGCACGTACTCGCTGTATCTGTGTGGGTTTTCTCTGGGTGCTCCGGTCTACTTCCACAGTCCAAAGATGATGTGCAGGTTAGGTGGATTGGCCACGCTAAATTGTAGCTTCCAGGTATGTGATCGCTAGGTGTGTTGGCCATGATCAAAATTTGGGTTTGTGGGGATCTGGGTGAAATGCTCTTCAGAGGGTCAGTGAGAGACTCAATGGGTCAAATGACCTCTTTCCACATTGTGGGAATTCTATTTTATCAGACTAGCTTCTGGTTCAGGCCAAGGCTGATACTGAATTCTGTGCTTTACCCATGGTTAAAATTACCAAATTTGACAAACAAATTCTTGGAGCCGTCAGCACATAACGTACTGCCATTTACATTGTCCATCCCCTTCCCCAAAACGGCTGGTCAAACTGTAATTTTTATCCTCTCCACATTTCAATTACTGCTTAATATAAAACATAATTTCTAAAATTCCCCTAAAGATTAATCACATGGGTATTGTTGTCAGCAACCCAGGATACAATCCCTTAATCTCTGCTGAGTGAGGTTTGACAACTATATCCCATGATCCATCCTTACCTTGGTCATGCCTGCAATTTCGTTCATTTCCTGCTGGTACCACTTTGTCTTTCTTGTTCTTGAATGGCACGACAAACTTTGAAAAATCCCTGCCACATCTTTTAGCTACATCACAAGCACTGATGTCACAGTAAAACCAGTGATGGGTTTAGTAGCAGTACTCGTTTCCCTAGAAACACTCAAGGTGGATGACTCCTTGCAGTTGGTTAAGAGTCCAATAAAGAGAAAAAAAGATCAACAATATTAACATTGATGTTTATTTTTGATTGAATCCTTATTAACTGTTATTGCTATTTGTCAAAACTGTTGTGATTAGTATGTAATTTGGATATATAAATAACAATACTTGACATAGTGCACTCAATGCACTACAACATTCCAAAGTGCTTTACAGAAGTGTAATCAAACAACATGGTGACTCAGTGGTTAGCACTACTGCCTCACAACACCAGGGACCTGGGTTCAATGCCACCCTTGGGCGACTGTCTGTGTGGAGTTTGCACATTCTCCCAGTGTCTGCGTGGGTTCCACTGGGTGCTCCAGTTTCCTCCCACAGTCTAAAAATGTGCAGGTTAGGTGGATTGGCCATGCCAAATTGCCCGTAGTGTTCAGGGATGTGTAGATTAGATGAGTTATAGGGGGACAGGTCTGGGTGGGATGCTCTGAGGATCGGTGTGGACTTGCCGGGCCGAAGGGCCTGTTTCCACACCTTAGGGATTCTATGATTCTATGAAAACATTTGACTCTTGAGCCATTTAAGGACACGTTAGTCAGATAAGCAAAATCTTGGTCAAAGGGGTATGCTTTGAGGAACGTCTTAAGGAGAAAGGAGAGGCAAAAGGTTTTAGGAGAAATTTCCAGAGTGTAGAGCCTTGGCAGCTGACGGCATGGCTATCAAGGTGCAGAAATTATAATTGAGGTTGAACAAGAAACCAGAATTGGTGGAACACAGAAATTTTAGAGTGTTGTAGGGCTACCAGAGATTACAGAGAGGAATCTGAAAACAAAATGAAAATTTAAAAGGTTTAAATATCTCCTTCTTTGCTTCAGGGTCAAACTTCACTTTACTACATTAAAAGCATGACATCTTTCCAGCTATACAAAAGCCTGATTCAGCCACATCTGGAGTATTGTGTCCAGTTCTGGTCGCCTCATTACAGGAAAGATGTGGAGGCATTGGGAAAGGTGCAGAGAAGATTTACCAGAATGTTGCCTGGAATGGAAGAAAGGTCTTACGAGGAAAGGTTGAGAGAGCTAGGGCTTTTCTCTTTAGAACGATGAAGGATGAGAGGTGACTTGATAGAGGTGTACAAAATGATCAGAGGTATAGATAGAGTACACAGCCAGAGACTTTTTCTTAGCATGGAGGTAGCTATTTCGAGGGGGCATAGTTTTAAAGTGAGTGGAGGTAGACATAGGGGAGATGTCAGCGGTAGGTTCTTTACTCAAAGTGGTAGGGGCAAGGAATGCATTGCCGGAGAGGGTAGTGGAGTCAGCATCATTAGGGGCATTTAAGCAGGTATTAGATAGGCATATGGTTGTTAGTATAAGGTAGGGGTGGAGGTTAGATAAACTTTAGGATTAGGGTAAAAGTTTGGCACAACATCGTGGGCCGAAGGGCCTATAATGTGCTGTACTGTTCTATGTTCTATAAATAAAAGTTATGGTATATATTCAAATCCCTTTTGAATGTTTTATACTGAATCTGTTTCTACTATCCTTTCAGCAGTGCATTCCAGATCATAACGACTTACCTTATAAGAAAATTCTCAGCACTCCAGCTGTGCTGGAAATACAGGATGGAAAGTAGGCTATCAACCTTTTGAATCTGCTCCGTCATTCCAGATTGTGCTTGATGATCAACCTCAAATGTGATTTTCTCAGTCTATCCCATTATTCCTTGATTTTATTAATATCAAGAAATGTATTGTCCTCTGTCTATCACATGCTCAATAACTGAGTTTCCACGGTCCTCTGGGGTGACAATTCCAAAGGTTCACCATTGTCTGAAGAAATTGCTCCTCATCTCAGTCCTAAGTAGCTTAACCCTTACTTTAAGACTGTATCCCCCGGTTCTAGATACCATGGCCAGGGAAACATCTGCAACCACCTTTCTGGCCCTTTAAGAATTTTGTAAGCTTCATTGAGTAGATATCAGTTGTCAACTTCTCAATCATGATGTATCTGGAGGACCAAGCTCTGTTTGTTGAAGCAGGGAAGACTGCAGTGGTACTGTACTGCAGAGACTCAGGTAAAATTCTGGGGATCTGGACTTGAATCCCACCATAGTAATTTGATGAAATTTTATTCAGTTTTTTTAAAATCTGGAATTAAAAATCTAATGATGATCATGAAGCTATCATCATAAAACCCCATCTGGTTGTTCACTAATGCCATTTAGAGAAGGAAAACTTACCTACCTGTGTCTCCAGTCTCACAGAAATGTGGTTGACCAGAAGTGGGGAAGCCATTTGCTTCTGCAGTAAGTCTTGCTGCTAAGTGGGCAGGAACTAATCTTAATATTTACAATGAATTTAATCACTATTCCGCTAATTAAACACGAACACAATAAAGTGATGCAGTGAATAATCATTACCTTTGCTGAATAAATAATAAATCTGTATGGTTACTGTCATCAATACTCTGTCATGATTATGTTTCATTGTCAGGAAGCTAGGGACCCAGGGGAAACAATGAGACACAGCTTGTAGAGTTATTGTACACCTTGAGCAACAAGGGGCAGCCCTACCCAAGTGAATAATTTAAATGCAACAAATAAACTAAGAAGACCAAAGAAATATGATATTGCCTCCTATATTTGAAAGAACAGAAAAATTTTAAAAAAAACAGAAACCAAGGAAGGATCACTGGACCCGAAATGTTAACTCCGAATTTTTTCTCCACAGATGTTGCCAGACCTGCTGAGCTTTTCCAGCAACTTCTGTTTTTGTTCCTGATTTACAGCATCCACAGTCATTTCGGTTTTTATTCAGTACTGTCCTCCTATTTGTTGGCTCTACCATAATGTTAACCTTCTGATATTTGTGTATAAGATCACCATAACCCTGGACAATAATCTTCAATAATTTTTCACCATTTTAAACACAAGTATTTGTCTTTTTTCTTCTTCCTACAGACATGAATCACATTTCACCACATTATATTTCAGCGGCCAATGTTTTAAATATAATTCCCACATGTTTATATGAAATCTCTCTGTTCCCTGTTTTTACAAAAAATATCAAAACAAAATACTTTCTAAAATTACTGTGCTAAAAAATGGTGCTCCTTTACTCAGAAAATTCCCCCTGGATCACCAGCTACTTCCTCAATAAACCAGAATGTGCATCTGCTGATCACCTAGCTCAACAGGTATGAAAGTGTTGATGGGAGATAGCAAGAACTGCAGATGCCAGAGTCAGAGTCAATACAGTGTGGAGCTGGAGGAACACAGCAGATCAGGCAGCATTGAGGGAACAGGAAAGTCGACGTTTCGGGTTTACATCCTTCATCAGGACCACGAAACATCGACTTTCCTGCTCCTCTGATGCTGCCTGACCTGCTGCGTTCCTCCAGCTCCACACTGTATTGACTGGAAGTGTTGCGGCTATATCAGTAATCAGTGACTTCAAATCCCACCATGGCAGAACGAGAATGTTTAAATTTAGGTTTAAATATGGAAATAAAAATCTGGTGGCAATGAAAGTGACCTTGAAGCCTGCAAACCCAAATACCTCACTATTGCCCAATAAGGAAGGAAACCTGCCAGCCTCACCTGGTTTGGAATGGTCACACTCTAATCCCCAAATTGATCTGGTTGACTGTTTCCTAGAGCAGTTAAACAGCAACAGGCATTCAAGGCTGTTCACCATTATTTTCTTCGGGCAACTACAGAATGAACAATAAATACCAGCCTTGTCAGAAACACCTTCATCCTGAGAACTATTTTAAAAATATTTTCTAATTTTCCTAAAATAAAAATAAGACCTCACTCAAGGTACACTGCACATTGCAGAATAAACCAGGTACTGCCAACACTGTAAAATAAATAATTCCATAGTAAATAGGTACTCAGTAGAAGCAACATATTTTATATTATCCCACAGTGCCAAATGCACTCCTAAGGTAATTCTTAATGTAAAAATTGGTATTTGAAGCACAGTCACACACTCATTTTCGTATGTCAAAACACAACCAGAAACTGCTGCCTTGCTCACTGGC
Source organism: Ginglymostoma cirratum (assembly GCA_024137785.1). NCBI lineage: Eukaryota > Metazoa > Chordata > Chondrichthyes > Orectolobiformes > Ginglymostomatidae > Ginglymostoma > Ginglymostoma cirratum. The sequence continues at coordinate 78,156,837 of JAHRHZ010000283.1, forward strand.
TCTGACTCAGACTGACTAGTGAGCTGAATGCAGACAGGACATCAGAGACTGCTGAGCACAGTGTCCAGTGAATTGATTACAAAGAATCTTTGGTCCTGTCTCCCTCTCTTTCACCAAGCAGAGTCATATCTTTATCCCAGAAAGACCTATCAACCAAATTTGCAGAGTAAAGACTCTGGTGGCCCTAATCACAAAGAGTATTTGGCTTAGAATGGATTATTTAAATCATTTATTTATGCCAAATATTTCAAATGAACTGTTAGATGTGCCACAGTTCAGTTTGAATGGGCAAAATCTTCCCAGTCCAATGGAGATGGGTTGGAGAAGGCTCCATGACTAAAATTCGAAGGTAGAGAAGATAGCATCAACTATTTGCCACATTCCTGCCTCTTTGCAATCTTGCCAGAAGCAGGATCAAGATGTTAGCAGCTATCTGCCCAACAATGGCAGCAGCCATTAGGCCATTTTAAGGAGCAATATGGACCAACATGCTGCCAACACAAGGTCTTCTTGACATTAGACTGGCCCCACTGTGGCCAGAAGCTCGGCTTAGAAGTGAGCACGTGTGTTAAATATTCCAAAAGATGTTGGCATGTCAGAAACCCAGCATGATCCTGCCTCTTTCAGTCTTTTACTGAGGCAAAGGGAAAACCTTGCAGAAACATTGGTTTAAGGTATTTAAAAATTTAATAATTCAATTCATTGACAACCTATTCCAGAATTCTGCCTTTATCAGCCAGAGCAAAGGGTTTTCTAAGCTGCAAGGAATTTACCAAGGTCAGTAAGTCAAAAGCACAGTGGAAAGTCAAATAAAACTGACAGGCTGGAAAGCATTCAAAATGTGGAACTGCCTGTGTGAAAAGTGTCCACTCACACCATGTGTTCTGAGAGATTCACATATGAATTCAAACTTTTGGAAGTCATTTCAGTTTTATCTACACTTCCCTGCTATTGGTCTTCACTGGAGGAGGATGGGAATAGTTTATGCTGCTATTTTTAAGGGGATCTCTTGAGGAACAATGAGAGCAGCTATGGCCAACACCAGCGGCGTCAAGTTTTCCTGCTCCTATGATGCTGCTTGACCTGCTGTGTTCATCCAGCCCCATGCTTGTTATCACTGCAACAATAGCTGCCTTCCCCACAACCACACATCAGTCCAGAGGACAAAAGGGGTGGACGCTGAGCTCCAGTTCGAAGAAAGCAGTAACCCCGTACCACAGGTACAGCACCAACTTCCACAACATGACAAACCAACAGTGCCCCAGGAGGCCCAGCTTTTGTAACAGGTCATTGTTGAAATTTACATCTTTTTGAAACATGACCTCCTTCTCAGTAGAGCAGGTGGGAATGAATTGCCAGTGGTCATCAAAACCCAGAATATTTTCCATCTCCAGCTCCTTCCGAGCACAATGGCAATCATTGAGCAAGTACCAGCAGAACTACTGAAAACTTATACTCCGGAGATGGCCAAGCCCCAAGCCAAGCTGTTTCAGTACTGCTACAACACTGGCATCTACTGACAATATGGAAAATTGACCAGATATGTCCTGTCCACAAAAAAAAGGACAAATCTATGTTAGCAAAATATTGCCTTATTGATCTACTCTCAATGATCAGTAAAGTGATGGAAGGGGGCACCATTAGTGCAACCGAGTGACAGTTACTGAACAACACCTGCTCACTGATGGTCAGTTTGGATTTTGCCAGGACAAATCAGCTCCTGACTTCATAACTGCCCTTGCTACAAAGATGGACAAAAGAAATGAACTCCAGAATGAGGTGAAAGTGACTGTCCTTGAAATCCAGGTACCATTTGACTGAGTGTGGCATCAAGGAGCCTTAGCAAAACTAGAGCCAATGGGAATCAGGGGGTGCAAAAGAAGACAGTTGAGCCTATTGAAGATCAGCCCTAGGACATCTCTGCAAGAGTTCCTTAGGGTGGTGCCCCAGGTCCAACCATCTTCAGCTGCTTCATCAATGGCCTTCCCTCTGTCGTAGGGTCAGAAGTCAGGATGCTCATGGTGATTGCACAATGTTCATCACTGTACATATCTTCTTGGATAATGAAGCAGTCTGTGTACAAATGTAGTAAGACTTGGACAATATTCACGCCAAATAAGTGTCTTGCAATGCCCATCTTAAACAAGAGAGGATATCATCCCTTGACATTCAATTGAGTTACCACCACTGAATCTCCCACTATCAATATCCTGGAGGTTGCTGCTGACCAGAAACTGAACTGGTATGGCCATATACGGCCATATTCTGGGTTTTGATGACCACTGGCAATTCATTCCCACCTGATCTACTGAGAAGGAGGCCATATTTCAAAAAGATGTAAATTTCAACAATGACCTGTTACAAAAGCTGGGCCTCCTGGGGCACTGTTGGTTTGTCATGTTGTGGAAGTTGGTGCCGTACCTGTGGTACGGGGTTACTGCTTTCTTCGAACTGGAGCTCAGCGTCCACCCCTTTTGTCCTCTGGAGTGACGTGTGGTTGTGGGGAAGGCAGCTATTGTTGCTATAAGAGCTGGTCAGAAGAATTTTCAGAGAGTAATGGTGACTCCTTGAGGGTAGGAAGAAAGAGGTTTAAATCATGTTTTTAAAAATTATTTTCTTGGTTAATTGTCTTTTTGTTTAAATGGACTATTAATGGCATGATTGCAACTGAACACCAAACAAGCAATTTGACTCCTTCTAGAAAGGTTAATCAGTTATAAGTTCAAAATCAAGCTTATCACCTCCTGGAATGTGTGACACGCCTCACATTGTATGAACATTCCAGCCAAAAAAAACAAAAGACTAGTAGATGAAATGTCTACCTCAGTCAGTTCTGAACAAGGAGACCCTCAAACTTATTGTTGCTTTACTCAATGGAAATATTTAACATTCGCTTGCTACAGAACAATCTGGTAAGGGTTCATCAAATCCACCTTCCTCACTGAGATTCTCACCCTGAAGTCCTATAACTTCATAGACAAATGACTGAAATTGTTACTTTGTTTGAATCCATTTTAACTCTACAGCTTTGACCATTTTTTTATTTTTGTGGGACATGGGTGTCACTGGCTAGCAAGCATTTGGTGCCCAACCTTGTTGCCCTTGGGAAGTTGATGGTTAACTGCCTTCTTGAACCTTTGTAGTATATGTGCCCTTCAGGAGGGAATTCCAGTCAGTCTGTAACACCAGAACAGTAAGCATCTCCAGAATTAGTTTAATGCATACCTCTGATCTCAATATCTATCAAAAGTCTGTGGAAAGAAACCTGTGTTTTGCCTGTTAAGTGTAATAATACTTAGCTTACAACCTTCACCAGCCATTTGAATCCATCTGAGCTTCTGTGAAACAGACTTCTGTGCATAGCCAATAGATAAAAACCTTAACTGGAAACTGTTACAGAGATAGTAGGAACTGCCGATGCTGGAGAATCTGAGATAAAACGTTGTGGAGCTGGATGAACACAGCAGGCCAACCAGCATCAGAGGAGCAGGAAAGTTGATGTTTCGGGTCGAGACCCTTCATCAGAAATGGGTTTCTTCAGAAATTGCATTTCTGAAGAAGGGTCTCGACCCGAAACGTCAACTTTCCTGCTCGTCTGATGCTGCTTGGCCTGCTGTGTTCATCCAGCTCCACAACATTTTATCTCTTAACTGGAAACTGACTTACTGGACTTTCTCACACACATTAACTGATTCTGATATATTTGATTTTAATTAATATCTGACCACCTTACTTCACATTCTATTAGAAATGTAATAGTAAGCTGTTCAAACCCTCAAGTCCACTCTGCCATTTGACAGGATAATGGCTGATCCAAAACCGCTCACATCCACTTTTCTGCCTTTTCCTTATAACCCTGGATTCCCAAACTGATCAAGAATCTATCTATTTCAGCCCTAAATATACATACACATTCTGCCCCTGCAGCTCTCTGTGGCAAAGAGTTCCAAAGACTTACATCCCTCTAAGAGAAGAAATTCCTCCTCATAATCTTAAATTAGTGCCCCTTTATTCTGAGACTACCCATGAGTGGAAGCATCCTCTCAGCCTTTACCCTGTCAAACCTCTTAGGAATCCTATATGTTTCAATGAGATCACCTCTCATTCTTCTAAATTGAAATAAGTAGCGCCCCAACCGGTTTAATATTTTCTCTTTCATTTTCTGCTCAGATGCAAGCATTTGTGTATACGCTGCAAACCATTCTCCAGATTGCTGTAATAATCAGTAAAGTTATCAAATGCAATAATAAACTGTAACTTGCATTGACCCTAAAGAATTTACTACGATATCAAAGAAGAACAAAGAACAAAGAAAACTTACAGCCCAGGAACAGGCCCTTCGGCCCTCCAAGCCTGTGCCGATCCAAATCCACTGTCTAAACCTATCGCCCAATTCCTAAGGATCTGTATCCCTCTGCTCCCCACCTACTCATGCATCTGTCCAGATGCACCTTAAATGAATCTACCATGCCTGCCTCTACTACCTCTGCTGGCAACGCGTTCCAGGCACCTACCACCCTCTGTGTAAAGTACTTTCCGCGTGTATCCCCCTTAAACTTTTCTCCTCTCACCTTGAACGCGTGACCCCTCGTTATTGAATCCCTCACCCTGGGAAAAAGCTTATCTCTATCAACCCTGTCTATACCCTTCATGATTTTGAAGACCTCAATCAGGTCCCCCTTCAATCTCCTTTTTTCTAATGAAAACAATCCTAACCTACTCAACCTCTCTTCACAGCTAGCACCTTCCATACCGGGCAACATCCTCGTAAACCTTCTCTGTACCCTCTCCAAAGCTTCCACATCCTTTTGGTAATGTGGCGACCAGAACTGTACACAGTATTCTAAATGCGGCCGAACCAAAGTCTTGTACAATTTTAACATGACCTGCCAGCTCTTATACTCAATACCCTGTCCGATGAAGGCAAGCATACTATATGCCTTCTTGACCACTCTATCCAGCTGTGCAGCCACCTTCAGGGTACAATGGACCTGAACTCCCAGATCTCTCTGCTCATCAACTTTTCCCAAGGCTCTTCCGTTTAGAGTATAATTCGCTCTAGAAAGAATATATCGTTTAATAAAGAAAATATCATTTGAAAGAACATACAACCACCAATTTTAAAAGGAAATGAAACAGAAAAAAATTAAAGTTACACATCTGATATGGATGGAAGGTGACAGAGAAAATTATTCATCTCTCCCTCTTGTCTGTGACTTACCTCCCGATTTCTCAAAGCCTGTCAAATGTCTACAATATGGAGGTGCTGTGTTGGACTGGGGTGGACAAAGTCAGAAATCACACGACACCAGGTTATAGTCCAACAGGTTTATTTGAAAATGCAAGCTTTCGGAGCCTCACTCCTTCTTCAGGTGTTAGTGAGAGAGGTCGTATCCGGCACAGAGTTTATAAGTCAAAGATCAAAGGGTCACACCACTGATGAGGATGTATTAAACAAACCTAAGATACTGTTAAATCTTTTATCAGTTAGTGGGCTTTAATTGATTAATATGTATATGTAAATCTCTGAAATCCTTTCAAGTCACTGTACTGAGTGAACTAAAAGTTTTATCAGTGTAAAGAAGAGGTCACATTTTATGTCAGACAAGGCATGTTAGGTGCGAGGCCTTGTTTAGAATCTGTTTGTGTTTTGATTTGGAGTCAGACTGGTTTTATTTCTAAAGTCGGAATTTCTCAAGCGCCACATTGACTTACTGTGTATAAATTGTGTGCTTTTTGAACAAAATAGAATGTGTCTGTAAATACAAATTCACCCCATAGATTCATATGTATGTGTGTGGGGATGTAGGAGAGACAGAGAAAGAGTCTGTGTGGGAGACTGTGTGTATGTGTGTGAGGGGGAGACAGAGAGAGAGAGAGAGAGAGAGAAAGAAAGAATGTGTGTGCACATGTTGGAGAGAGAGTGTATGTGTGAGAGAGAGAAAGAGAGTGTGTGTGCACGCGCATGCTTGAGAGACAGTGTGTGTCTGAGAGAGGATCTGTGTGAGAATGTGACTGTGTATAAGTGTGTTTATGTGAGTGAGAGAGTATAGTGTGGTGGGATCACCTGTAGTGTGACATGAACCCAAAATCCCGGTTGAGGCTGTCCTCATGGGTACCGAGCTTGGCTATCAGCCTCTGCTCGGTGACTCTGCATTGTTGTGTATTCCGAAGTCCGCCTTGGAGGATGTTTACCCGAAGATCCGAGGCTGCTTATCTTGATCAGGGACCCCTGGCTGACAGATATAGACAGGAGTATCAGAAGTTCTGTTCACTCTGAGAGCTGGCTCTGATGGAGCTGGATCACTGTCAAGGACTCTTCACGTGTAAACAAAGGGTTACCTAGTGATGGGATACCAGCCTCTGTGGAGTTATTTCAAGGGCCTCCTCAAATCTCTTTCCCAAGGTGTGCACAGCCCCGGAATGCTGACACAGATTCCCTGTTCAATATCTTCTTCATGCATGATCCCTAAGGTTAAGTTGAATAGAGGTTGCAAAAGTCCTGAGACTTTCAACGGGGACCCTTTGCTGGTTTTCCCCATTCCACCACCTTCTCCTGCAATATATGACCCTAGGTATTTTGACTGGAGTCTCCACTAAGGAGTGAATGTCAGCACAGTTAAAGTTAAGCATGATTGATGGTGCTTCATCAAAGGCTACACCTCCCTCTGAGGAGGCATATAGGACATGAAGCAGCTTATTTAGAAATAACAAGAAAAAAATTATTCAAGTCAACAATGCACAGACTTTAATATTTCAGCGAGTGATGCTATGGACAAATTGGCAGCATGACAGCTATGTGGGAGTGCCCCATCTCTCTGTTGCCAATACACATTGACTCTGAAAGCTTGCTGATCTACCAGGCTGTCTTCTTCACAGCAGTCGAGGAAGTAATGACTGCAAGGACCTCCTCCATTTTCTACCTCCTCCTGTTGTTGTAAGAAGCAGCACCTTGAGTGGGAGAAATGGAAAATTTCGAGAAGATTGGTGTACAACATCTCTGAAGGATGACTGAGCATGGGTGCGAAACTCCAATAAGGTGAGGGTGCACCTCCACATGGGGACGCAAGCATAAAATCCACAGTTGTTTGTATACTGCTGTGTGAATGAGCCAGGTTGAATCCAGACCTCTGTGTGTTAGTCTGATTCGGATCTGTTAATGATTGATCCAGGACTGATCCAGACTCCGATGTCTGGGTAACCTGGGTGTGATCCTGAGTTAAGTATGTGTGATCCAGATCCCAGGACCTGGCCATATCCAGACTCTGATCCAGAATCCAGAGGGTGAGTGTTTGGGTGTGATTTGGTATCAGGCTTCCATCCTGATCGATCTGGGTGTAATCTGAATGTGGCGTTGCCTGTCTCTTGACTGACCAAGGTGTGGTGTAGATTTCAGCGCCGAGGTGATCCGAGTCCCAAAGGGCAGGTGATCATGATGTAATCCAAATCAGGGCCTGTCCTGACTGATCAGACTGTGATCCTAGTGTAACCCTTCTCTGATTAGAGTGTAACATCTCTGTTATCCAGTGTGATCAGGCTGCAATCCTGATGTGATCGGGTTGTGATCCAGTGCGATCAGGCCATGATCCTTGTGTAAATCTCACTGTGATCCAGTGTGATCAGCCTGTGAACCCAGTGTGACCTCTCTATGGTTCAGTGTGATCCTGGTGTGTAACCTTGCTGTGATCCAGTGTAATCCTGGTGAGTAACTTCGCTGTGATTCTGCTGTGCAACCTCACTGTGATTGTGTAATCCTGGTGTGTAACCTTGCTGTGATCATGGTGTGTAACCTCGCTGTGATCCTGGTGTGTAGCCTTGCTGTGATCCAGTGTAATCCTGGTGTGTGATCCAGTGTGATCCTGCTGTCTAATCTCTCTGTGATCCAGCTGTCTAACCTCTCTGTGATCGTGTGATCCTGTTATCTAACCTCTCTGTGATCCAGTCTGATCCTGCTGTCTAACTTCACTGTGACCCTGCTGTCTAACATTGCTGTGATCCAGTGTGATCCTGCTATCTAACCTCGCTGTGATCCTGC
>JAHRHZ010000283.1:78164881-78181755 GCA_024137785.1 Ginglymostoma cirratum
CGCTGTGATCCAGTGTGATCCTGCTATCTAACCTCGCTGTGATCCTGATGTCTAACATCGCTGTGATCCAGTGTGATCCTGCTGTCTGACCTCGCTGTGATCCAGTGTGATCCTGCTGCCTAACGTCGCTGCGATCACTGTCAATAAAGTTGGTTGTGGAGGGCCGGTGCGGTGCGGCGCGTGCGCGCGGGCGGCCCCCGGGCGGGATGGTGGGCTCCTTGCTCTGCTTTATCCTGGCGCCGCTGGCCCGGCTCCTCGGCCGGATTGCAGGTGAGCGGGCGGGGATTGCGGGGAGCCGGGCAGTAACCTCCTTCCCACCCCCAGCCCAGCTTCCGCGAGGGTGCAGCGCTGGAGCGGGAGCGGGAGCGGGAGCGGGAGCGGGAGCGGGAGCGGGGGAGGGGGAAGAGCGCGAGACCTGACCCCGGGAGGGGCGCGGGGAGCCCCGTTACCTGGAAACAGGGGGCAGGGCGGTTGCCCCGAGCGACGCCATGGGCCGTGGGCGAAGAGGACGGAGTATGGCCTCCTGACCCCTGGGCCTCCCGTCGGACTATCCGCTGAAACAAACCCCACCCGCGGCCAGGTCTAGTCTAAACTGGAATTTTATTCGGTGTCCTTTCGTTGTCGGAGGGTTTCGCCCTTTCTCCCTCTGGCTTCAGCTTCTCTAATGGCGTCCCTCCGTAACTGGATCATGACATCTCCCCTGCCCAGGTTGTGCCAGGTCCAGTATTGGGGGCATGTCCCTAATTAACACCTCAGGGTGCAGTCTGAACCAGCCTTTGCCTTACGCTCTTTAAGCTTGCCTGTGTGAGTGAATCATATCGGTGAGGGGCAGTTGGCTGGCACATGCCTACAGGGGAGGATGGAAACCAGCAGGAGAGCCACTGCTCAGGGATCCACAGTGGGCAGCGTTCTTGATCCAGCGGGTTGTAGTCTCAAGTCCCAGTGTGGAAGATGTCTCGTGGACCAACACTTTCATGCAGCATGGATAGAGTGTCATGCTGTGGAAGTTTGAGCCTTTCAGATAAGCTGAAGCCCTGTTAGCTTTCTCACCTGGGCAAGGGAGAATCAGGAGAATTATCTCGTTGGTGTCCAGGCCATCGGTTTCGACAATCAGTGCCTAAAACCAGTGGCTGTTTATTTTGTTGTGTTTATGGAGATTTCACTTTGTGTTTTGTTTCTAACATCATAAAAGTGACTTTCATTAGTGCTTTGGGATATCATGAGGTCATGGAAAGTGCTATAAAAATGCAAACCCATCTTTCATTCTCTTGCAGGACATGGTAGTAGCATGGTTTTATGATTGGACTGATAATCTAGAGGGCTGGGCTGCTGATGTGGCAAAATTCCATCTTGGCAGTTAGAATACTGAAATTGTTTACAAATCTGGAATGAAAAGTTAGTGCGATAGTCATTTAACTACTACACTTGTGTTTTTTTAAGAAAAAGTCAGGCTCACCTATATCCCTTAGAGAAGGAAATGTGATGCCCTTACCATCTTTGCTTGGAAGTAATTCTAGATTTGCAGGATTTGGTTGGCCTTAACTGTCCTTTGACATGACCTAGAAAGCTACTCAGTTGTATTTTAACAAAATGGCTCACTGTAACCTTTTCAGTGCCAATCCCTGATTGCCTATGAGCACTGACTTTATTAGGAATGTCATATATTGTGAATGAATTTAAACAAAAGCACTCCTAAGCCAGTTTCAGGCAACATCATTACAAGTATTGATTGCTAACTTGCTAAATTCCGTAACACAGTCAAGGGGTAACCATGACCCAAGGAACTGCAGCAGTTCAAGGAATAGAGTCAGCACTTTCTTTAGACAATTAGGCTGGCTATAGTTGTAATCTTGCAACATTAAATGCATTTTGTTTCATGTTTAACAAGGCGAGTTATCTTTACAGAAGGGTGACTGAAATGAATACTTACTAAACTGTGGGGCAAGAGTTAGAAGATATCTTTGCCAAAAAGACAGATTTTAAAAAAGTTTTAAAGGTGTTGGGGATTAGGATTGTAAATTCCAGGGTTAGGGGTCCAGGCTGATTCAGCTTGTTCCACCAAGGATGAACTGAAGGGGAGCATTCACAGAAAGTCAGTGTTTTTAAAAGCTGAAAATATGGTCTGGAGAAAAATCATGGAGAGATTTAAGAGGGAGATCCGGTTATTTCTGTTTACCGTGTCAGCATACAGGGAGGTACTGTAGGTCAATGAGGACGCAGGTGATGCATACGACTTGTAATGGTGGGGGTGGCTGGGATTGAACATGTAAAGAGAAGTTTTGGAAGCTGCAATTGGGAACACTGGCAAAAACTCACACCCAGATGTTAGTGGCTTCACGAGTGAGGCAAAGGCAGTGGGTGTCATGGGGAGGAGGGGTAGTAATTGAGAGGTGGTCTGGGTGGAATGGTTTGGAGAGTGGATGGTTAGTGGAGCTGAAATTCAAATACAAATTGAATGTTTTGATGGCATTTTACATGGCTTTGATTCAGTCCAAAGTGGCGGGAAAGGGATAGAATGAGTGGCAAAATGGTGGTTTTCCTCCAAGATCTGAAATGATGGTTTTGGTGCATGTCAACTTGGCACATCTTTAACATTGCTGCCTTTGAATTGGAAGCTGTGCCTTCAAGACCCAAAGAAAGCAGAACAAGGACACTAGTTTTTTTTTTCATTCATTCATCGGATGTGGACATTACTGGTTAGTCCTGCATTTATTGCCAATCCCTTGTTGGCCAGACGGCAGTTGAGAGTCAACCACATTGCTGTGGGTCTGGAGTCACATGTAGGCCAGACCAGGTAAGGATAGAAGTTTCTGTCCCTAAAGGACACTAGTGAACCAGATGAGTTTTTCCAGCAATCAACAATGGATTCATGGTTATCATTAGACTCCTAATTCCAGATTTTTATTGAATTCAAATTCTACCAACTGCATGGTGGGATTCAAACCTAGGTCCCCAGAACATTACCTGGGCCTCTGGATTAACAGCCCACTGCTAATACCACTAGGCCATCACCTCCCCTGTTAATCGTATCACTGGCCTGTCTGGAATATGGATATGGGTGGGTGGAGCGAGGTCTTCTGAATGGAACACATTAAGTGATGATAAGCGTAAAACTTTAAATTTGTACTAGTCTGCAGTGAGGGAATGCAGCATTGATAAAAGCGCTGTCTTTCAGGCACAGTGTGAAACTGAGACCCTATTTATTTGTTCAGGTAGCCATCAGAAATGCTATTATTTGAAGCAGATCAAGCCAACCAGTTAGTTGACAGTAAGTTTGAGTTTTGTCAGCATGCAGATTGTAGGAGGTGAAAGAGCTGAGGAGTTCCATGGCATATGGATTGGGAATTAAATGATCGAGTAATGAGGCACTGCATTTAATCTTGAGTTTGCAGGGAAATCCTCAAAGAAAGAAATAAATAATGAGGAAGGGGACTTGGTTCTCTCTGTGTGTGGACTTAGTTGTAAAAGTGAGCTGATGACTGTGATGGAAGGGTGTTTTTCTAAATGGGAGCTGAATTCTGTATGCCATCTTTTCAGTGCTCATATAAATGCAGCAAGTTATTTTTGTTGCCCTTTTCTTTTTCCTGTCAGGCCCTTACATTGAGGATGACTCTTCAGGAGAATGTTCAACAGCATCATTACTGGAAAGTGACAGACTATCTGATGGAGATTCTGCTCCACGGTTACCACTTAGCAAAGACCAGACTGCTTTGCTTCAGGATTGGCTTCGGGGAGGGCCAAGTGAACTTTCAAGAGGGGAGTCAGCAGGGGAGGCATCAGTGAGTGTTGACATGGAGAAAAAGCCCCAGGATCAAACATCAGAGAACTGGGAGGTAGAAGAGGCTACCATGGCATGGCAGCAATCGAAGAATGTGCCAACATTATCCCAGCAGTCAGAACAGTGGCAGGCTGCCGCTGTAGAGGGTATCAATCAGGACCAGAGTATTGTGGGATGGCAGTTGACTTCTACATCTGAGACTGCCACAGCCTGGCCAACATTGACAATCCAAGGACTGAAGGATGGCAGTGCAGGTTGGACACCAGCACCTGCGCAGAATATGGGTGGGGTTGAGCTCCCAACAGGCTGGGAGTTTCAACCTCGGCAGCGTGGTTGCCAGGCTGGTGGTATTATGGGATGGCCAGCACACATGAATGACCCAGTTGGCACGACAGGGTGGCAGTTTACCCCTCTTTTGGATGTGAATGATGCAGCAGCAAATGATCTGTGGCAGTTCCAAAGTGAAGGCAATCTTGTAATGGGCACAGACCCTTATCAAGGTAAGGATGGTGAATGAATGAATAATGGTTCTCAGCCAGAGACCACTTTGATTTAATCATCAATAAAAGTAGCCATATAAATAAACTTGTTGTAGGATAGTGCTGCTGTTTGATAGTTTTTGGTGCAGCCGTAGTCCATTCGATGGTGAATGTTCATATCTCAACATGCCACCACTGTTGCATTTCTTCTATGCCAGCTGCTCTACTTGGATCCCTATAGAGTCATAGAGTCATATACTTATAGAGTCATATAGTCATACAGACTGCCAATCTTACTGTGTCCCCTCTGCTTTTACCTGCCCTACACCAGTATAAATGGTAGCAAGATCCAGTAATTGATCAAGGTCTACTGGTATTTGAAACGTACTCCCAGCACATATCTTATCCTCAAGGCATTTAAATTTGCGTTCTATCAGAGTGAATCTTGGGCCCTAAAGCACCAATTTACTTCATTAGAATTTTTAAAAAATGATTAATATTTAAACATGGTATGTACATGTAAATATTGTATGCTTCTTAATAGATGTGAAAACACAACCAAAATGCGCCTTTTCTCCAAAGTACCCCTCAAAGTCTACTAGATTTTTGAAGCAACGCGTTCAAAACAAGCTCTGAGTCTTTACTGACAGGAGATTGAATGTAGACTATGATCTAAGTGTGAGCAGCCCAATAGAAACCTGTAATTGGAGCCCTGATGACACAGTTATCCAAGAAAATAGTCTGCAGGATATGATGCCCCAGCTCAGGCTAGCCTTGTGTTTTCATGTTTGATGCAGCTGTTAAAGCATCAATAACCCTGGCTGGTTTGGTTCTTTGACCTGATGCCAGGTAACTGAGGCCAGCTTACTTCAAGATCTTATGGATATCTGTCAGAATAAAAGATCTTAATGCACTGGGCTCCCTATCCTACCTGTTCCAACAATGCATTAGAAAGATAGACATCAAACTGGCACTCATTTTTTGTATTAATCCACCTGGCAGTAGAATTAGTGATATTTTTACATTTGAATTAATGTTGGCGTGCTAACCTTTGTCAAAAACAGAGTCTCCAGCTAACCGCAATGTATGTTTCTACACCTTTCAGTCATAACTCTGAAACCATAAGCACATAACTGTGTGTTAATAGTGAAAAGAATTCAAAATAATAATATGAAAGTCAAAAATACATTGTTTTCTGAGCGGTATCAACTTAGACTGTCTGTAAAAGAGCTACTGCGTTTCAGTAAAGTGTGTAGATTGATTTTAAATTTACACAGTTTAGTACCAAGTGTTTACTTATTAATCACATTCCTAGCAATACAGATATGGATATTTGACCTTAAAACATGAGTTGAATCCAAAAAGTATATTTGAGCACTTGAGTGATTTGCTGGTCATGATAGGAACCATAGGGTCATGGATTCTGGTTACATGCTAATATTATCAGTATTGTTTTTCCCTTGTGTGTGGTATGATCATAAGACATAGAAGAAGTGTAGGCCATTCGGTCCATCAAGCCTATGCTGCCATTCGATGAAATCATGGCTGATATGAAAATCCTCAACTCCACTTTGCCGTTTTCCTCGTACCCCTGATTCTCTTAAAAATTAAAAACTGTCTTTCGGAGCTTTTGATGTACTTAATGAGCCAGACTCAAGAGTCCTCTCTTCTATAGATTCACTATTTGTGGGCAGCACGGTGGCTCAGTGGTTAGTACTGCGGCCTCAGTGCCAGGAACCCAGGTTCGATTCCAATCTTGGCTGAATGTTTGTGTGTTGTTTGCACATTCTTCCCGTGTCTGCATGGGTTTCTGCCAGGTGCTGTGGTTTCCTCCTCCAGTCCAAAGATGTGCAGGTTGGGTGGATATGGGAAATTTATCATGACTAAGTGTCCAGGGATGTGCAGGTTGTGTGGATTAACCATGGGAGATGCAGGGTTATTAGGATAAGGTTGGGGTGGTTATTGGTTGTAGGTGGGATGTTCTTTGGAGGGTTGGTATGGATTTGATGGGCTGAATGGCCTTCTTCCTCACTGCAGGGATTTTATACTTCCAAGAGAAGAAATTTCTCCTTATTTCTCCTAAATGTGCAACCCCTTACTCTGAGATTATGCCGCCTGGTTATAGACTCTCTTACAAGGGAAAACAACTTTTCTGTATCTACCCTGTCAAATCCTGTAAGAATCTTGTTTATTTCAACAAGGTCTCCTCTTGTTCTCCAAATTCCAACAAGTACAGGCCCAATCTACTCAATCTCTTCTCGGTCAGAAGATAGGTGATACCAGGTTGTAGTCCAACAGGTTTATTTGAAATCATGGTCTCACCAATATATCATGCCTTGGAGCACCCTTGCCTGCAACATATGAGATAGACAACATTGGCTGAGTTGCTTGAATATCTGCCGTGTACGTGGTGGGTGGTGTTCCCATGTGTGGTAGTATTCATGTCTTGCAGCGTTTGTCAAGGCACGGTTGTGTGATGTTGTCCTAAAGGCTAGGTAGTTTACTACGATCAATGGTCTGTTCAAGGTTCAGTGGTTGTTTGAAGGCGAGAAATGGAGGCATAAGGATGATCTTGGCAAGATGCTCATTGTCATCAATTACATGTTCTCATAAGATAGTCTGTCTATACCGGTATCATTCTAGTCAACCTTCTTTGGACTGCCTCCAATGCCATTTTATCTTTCCATAGATAGGGAGCCAAAACTGTTCACAGTATTTCAGTATGCAAATAATATTTTTTAATGTATTATTGAGAGGATTTGACTGTTACACAAATTCCTGAGGTACACATTTTAATTTTGAGATTGGCTTATACCAAGAATGTTGAAAACAGTGAAATTACTTTGCAGTATGAGCAGACAAATCCTTAGTACGTTCATAACATGTCTTTATTGGACTCTTAACTAATAGACCCATTAAATGTACAAACTTATCGTGCTCATTCATAATATCGTCAATTTTCTTTAAAATTAATTTATGGGATGTGGACATTGCTGGCAAAGCCTATAATTTTTGCCCACCCCTAATTGTGTTTCAGTAGGTGGTGGTAAACTGCTGCCTTGAACCCTTGCAGTCTATGTGGTGCAGGTACACCCACAGTGGTGTAGGGAGGGAATGCCACAATCATGACCCGGTAACAGTGAAGGAATGATATGGATTCAGGACAGGATGGTGTCAGCTTTGGAGGGAAGCTTTAGATGGTGTTGTTAGAGCCTACTTCCTTTATTCTTCTCGGTGAAAGAGTTCAGGGGTTTGCAAAGTGCTGTCAGAGGTGCCTTGGTGTATTGCTGTAGCGCATCTTGTAGATGGTACACATTGTTGCTGCTGGGCATCCCTGGTGGATGGTGTGCCTGTCAAACAAGTTGTTTTGTCCTGGATGATGTGGTGTGTTTGGGTATTATCCAAGCAATTGGAGAGTATTCCGTCACACTCCTGCTTATACTTTGTAGATAGTGGTCGGCTTTGTGAATTAGAAAATGAGTTACAACAAAATTCCCAACCCCTGACCAGTGCTTTTGGCTACAACATTTATATAGTCTGTCCAGTTCAGCTTCTGGTTGATAATTGTCATTAGCTGTCCCTTGATTCAAGGATGGTGTTTACACATGGTGGTGAGTTTCTACCATGGGTCTTCATGTCGCTGAACTGGTTAATTCTCTGATTTAGGGCACATGGAACAGTATATCTCCTGAGGTAGTGGAATCCAAAGCACAGGATTTACTTTCTTTTGCTTCCTCTCTGCCTCATCATTAAGACGTTGGAATTCAAGTGCGATGCAGCTTGTCAGACTATCTTTTATCACTTTGTATGACTTGCAGCAGCATGTCCCAGTCATTAATGTCAATGCTGCTATGTTTCAAGGAAACCTTTAGAGTTTACAATCTACCTGATGTTTAACTCATCAAAGATCAACAGTCTTGTGTTAAATGACATCTAGTTAGGAATCTGTTTACTTTCAGTTACCAAAGCTAAACTGATACATGATCAACTGTTTGCAGTGACTTCAGTGTCATTGCTCACTCTTCACCAGAATTGCAAGTCATTCCTTGATCTCTGCAATTCTGCATAAGAGAAACTTGGCCTGGCGTTGAGCGTTGCCAAACCAAAACCCTTAAAACAACTGAGACTTGGTCTGTCAAATATTCCGCCTCTCAAATGTGTTGAAAAAAGAGACTCTTAAATTTGTGGAGCGCTTCCCACTTGGCAGGCACCTCTCCGAAAAGGCCATGATTGATCAATTGTAAGGAAACAAATGGCAGGGGATTCAGTGATAGTAATGTTGAAAAATAGATGGGGCTTGTTGTAAATGATCGTTGCCTTATATATGAGTAATGCAAAGTAAGAAAGTCTGATTCGCAGCCCATGTGAATTTACGATGGAATTGTGACTGAGAGTGGGATATGTGTGGTTGACTAATGCAAAATCCCCTTCTTTGATCCCCAGTGTGATCAATTACCACTAGCCAACTGTTCACAAACAGCAGCTCACTCTTAAACACACTCATATCTTAATGTTTACTCATGCAGTCTTGTTTATTTTTTCCGACTCTAGGTCTTCTTGCCCGAGTATGGGAGGATTTACCAAGATCCCAAGTGGACGGCAAAGATGACAACAAGCCATTTGAGTTCACCATAATGTCATACAATATTCTTTCGCAGGACCTTTTGGAGACAAATTCTGATTTGTACGCTCACTGCCAGCCTGAGTTCCTGAAGTGGGAATTCAGATTTCAGAATATTATGCAGGAATTTGAGACCTGGGACCCTGATGTGAGTACAGTGCAAATGAACCAATGTTCTGTTAAAACTAATCAAATACAGAATTTAAACAGTTGGGATAGATAACTGTGACTGTCAAAATACTAGATTGTTGTGCTTCCCATTGTGTTCTGTAGGAAAAAAATTTCTTATCCTGAGTCCCTTTGTTGTTGCTGTCCCCCTCAACTGTATGATTCATGCTGTTGACTCTTAACCATCTTCTGAAGTGGTCTCACAGGCTATTGAGTTGTATTCAAGAAAGACGTCACCTTTTACAGCAATTTGGAATGGTGTTGAAAATTGTGCAATTATCAATGAGCATCCCCATTTCAGACCTTTTATGATGAAGGGAAAATCATTGATGAAACAGCTGAAGATGACTGGGCTGACATCCTGGAGATAAATGAAATTTTTGGCCAATTGGCCTATCCACTGTTGGTTACTGTCTGCCTCACAAAAGAAGGATAAGTGTTTAGACAGTGGGTTAGTGTAGGCCAATATCCTGTTGACCCTCCAATCTGCTATTGGGTGCTTTGAGATAGTAAGAACTGCAGATGCTGAAGTCAGAGGTAACACAGTGTGAAGCTACAGGAACACAGCAGGCTAGGCAGCATTAGAGGAGCAGGAAAGTCGATGTTTCGGGCCATGACCCTTCTTCACTGAAGAAGGGTCACAGCCCGAAACATCAACTTTCCTGCTCCTCTAATGCTCCTTCACTGAAGAAGGGTCCCGACCTGAAATGTCAGCTTTCCTCCTCTTCTGGTGCTGCCTGGCCTGCTGTGTTCCTCCAGCTCCACATTGCATGCTTTGATATGTTTTGACGTACAGAATCACTCATAAAATTACGGTGAAGGTTAGATACCTTCTGAGCAAGAAATGCAGAGAAAACAGTGCTGGATCTTGCTGTGGGGATTACAGGTTAAACTGTCAACTGGTTGAAAGATTTTCACCAACTTAATTCTCTTGCCTGAAGTCCCACTGGTTAGCTTGTTTTCCCTGATCAGGTGTGTCAATATGTGTGCCTGCTGCCGCAGTTCCCTGCATAGAGCAGTGCATTTGACTTGGTGTTCTAACTGTTGGAAAAGAAATGAGCGTTGCAAAACATGGCTTAATGCCAGCTCTACATAAAATGAAAGTATCTTTTTGAACTGAAAGGATCCTGAATTAAATGATTGGTTAACTTTATCCAAATCCTTGTTATGTTCATTCAAAAGGTCAAATGCCTCTCAAATGACAGTGAATTGTCTACATAATTCAGGTCTGCTGTGTGAATATGTAACTTCTCTGCAACAGCCTTTTCTAAACTTAAGTCCGTAGTTGATTTATACGCCCAATCTTAAGCGCTTCAGAATAGCACTGGGGTACGTTCCTGACCGTATATCTCTGGCTTTGACCTTACTGCCAGAACAGGTGGTTGTCTTTTCGTTTCTGTGCTGTGGCTGTGTCCAACTAAATATCAATAAATATTTTTAAAGTGCAAACCAAGTACTAAGAGGACGTGACAGCCTGACATCTTGTGGGCCCTCTTTCAGATTCTGTGCCTGCAGGAAGTTCAGGAGAACCACTACTATCAGCAGTTTCGACCAGCTCTCCAGCTACAGGGTGAGTTTTGTAGAAACAATGAGCCATGAAGCGTCAGCATTAATTCGTTTATTTTTCCTTTTGTCGTTTTCTTTTGAATTCACTGGAATGTCTCCATGTGTGAGACTCGATAATGAGTGTTGAGACATAAACATAGAAACTGTTGGAAATGCTCAGTATGCTTGATAGAATCTGCAGTGTGAGACCTACTATTCCACAGGTGTGTCACCTTTGTATTAATGTAGTGAATGCTTCGAAGCTGTTTGCTTTGGCGTACCTTACTGAAAAGTTACATGTATGCAATTTCCAGCAATGACCACTGGATGGGAACCAAGAGTAGAAATATCACCCGGGTCAACTTAGCACTCCAAACTGCTAGATAGTAAAAATCCCATGTCATGATTTGAAAGGGAGTGGAGTTTTCTTTTGGTGTTCACGCTCGCAATTTTTCCTCGATCAACTTAATCACTCACAAAACTAAGATTGATAGACGTTTGCCAAATTAAAAATCTAAAGTGGGTAGATGCAATTGTTGTACGGATCAGCCATTCTATTTGAATTGCAGGATAGACCTGCAAGGGCTGAATGGCCTCCTGGTTTTCAATTCTGATAACCCAGTCATTTACACAATTGCTGCTGTTTGAATTTTTCTGGTAAATTTTAACCTCTGTACTTCATTATATTGCAACTGAAGCACTTTTGAATATATTAATGGGATAGGGCAGTAGAAGTATTTTATTATCGTAACTTGTGACCTTCTGGAGTTGTGCCTGCAATAAGTCAGTGTTAGAAGAAGCTACTGAGCTACCAATGGTGAGAGCAAAGGTCTGGATTAACAGGAAATGGGAGCGCACCTTATGATTACCAGTTGTGTACTTTAGATATTATTTTCAGGGGCATCATTTGAAATTCCCTATTCATAAATTGTCCATTTTTATTACATACTACCAAACATCAAGTTCATTTGTTCAGCATAAATGTGAACTTAAAAGTTACTGTGCTCGTGGTTCGTGGAAAGAGTTAGTTCCACCAATGCGGTGGAGAGCTGTTTCTTGTTACTGTCTGTAAATGGAAGAACACTGTAAATGGAAGAACACTGTGAATGGAACAAAAAGGGAAGTTGCTGGAAAAACTTAGCTGGTCTGGCAGCATCTGTGCAAAGAAAGTAGAGTTAATGCTTCAGGTCCAGTTTTTCCAGCAATTTCCCTTTTTGGTCCACTTAGTGTCCTCTGCACAGATGCTGCCAGACCAACTGAGTTTTCCCAGCAATTTCAGTTTTGTTTTCTGATTTCCAGCATCCACAGTTCTTTATATTTTTTAAACACTGAATGGGTTACCCAAGTGTTAATCTTGCTGTTTTCTCTGCAGGTTATGAGTGTGTTTATAAGCGACGCACTGGTATCAAGACAGATGGGTGTGCTGTGTGCTACAAAAGGGAGCGGTTCTCCCTGGTCTCCGAACACCCTGTGGAGTACTTTCGACCTATTGTGGAAACGTTGAACAGAGATAATGTAGCGCTGCTTGTTCTCCTCCGACCCCTGACCCCAGATTGTGTCCAAGGAAACTCCAAGTTTCCTGACATCTGTGTGGCAAACACTCACCTGATATTCAATCCCAGACGGGGCGATATTAAACTCACCCAGCTTGCTGTGTTATTTGCTGAAATTGAGCTACTAATACACACAGCAGGTTCTGATGGTAACCGCTGTCCAATCCTTCTCTGTGGTGATCTGAACTCTGTCCCGGAATCTCCTCTGTATAAACTCGTTCAAAATGGTGAGCTCTACTATTATGGAATGCCAACATGGAAGGTAAATCGCATTTGGCCAACTTCCCAGATTAGTTTTTTTTAACCTTCAGCCTGTCTCCAAGAAACACCAGTAACCATTTTGAGCTGTTCTATTTCATTTTTTGGCAGGTATCCAGTCAGGAGGACTGTTCTCACCAGATGTGTCCAAGGAAACTCTATGGTCCTTTATGGCCAAGCAGACTTAGGATAACTGACAATTGTCAGTATGTGGATATGTGTGAAAAGAAGAGAACAGGTTAGCTGGAAATTTGTTTTTCCACTGTGCTGTTTGCTCACCTCCTCTGTGTGTTCTGAACGTTTAATCAAGAACTGAAACAAAAACTTTGGCTCTCATATGCACTCTTACTTTCTACTTTCTCTGTCACCCTAACGTACACGGTTTTACAAACTTTCTGATTCTCTTCAAAGGGTCGGTATAGATTTGATGGGCCGAATGGCCTGCTCCCCCCACCCCCCAAACGACCCTATTATTCTTACATGTACCTGAGATTTCTCTGTATATTTGCTCCTCCATTTCCTGCTGACTACTTTGAATGCTCCCAAATGGAACTAGAAAATCTCCCTGTCAGGGTATTGGTCCCCTTCTAGTTCAGTTAAAACTTGTCCCTTATGAACAGGTCTTTTTTGCCCCAGAAGAGATTCAAATGATCCAAAAATTTCAATCCTAGCCCAATGCACCATCTCCTTTGCCATTGATTGATCATCCCTATCTCCTTATTTCTACTCTCTCTAGCACTTGGCACTGGGAATAGGGTCCTCTATATCAATATGTAGATGGGCTTGTACGGGAGGGTGCAGCACTGGACCTCCTCTTAGGGAACAAGGTCGGGCAAGTAACTGAAGTGTCAGTCAGAGAGCACTTTGCGTCCAGTGACCATAACTCTTATCTTTTTCCATAACTATGTTAAAACTAGGACAGGTCCACAGGTTAAGCTGCTGAATTAGAGCAGGGCTAATTTTGGGGCCATTAGGCAGGATCTCGCAGAGGTTGATTGGGTGAATCTGTTTGAAGTGAAAGGAATGACGAGCAACTTGGAGGCTTTTAAAAGTGTGATATCAAGAGTCCAGGGACAGTGTGTCCCTGTTAGGATGAAGGAAAAAGCTGGCATGTTTAGGGATTCCTGGCTGACAAGGGATATTTAGGCTCTGGTCAGGAAAAAGAAGGTGGCATACATTGGGTTTAAGCTTTAGGGCTGAAGTGAATCCCTAGATGACTATAAAAAGTGTAGGAGCATACTTAAGTGGGAAATCAGAAGAGCAAGAAGAGAGTATGAGATGGATCTGGCAGATAAGGTTAAAGATAATCCCATGAGGTTCTATAGCTATATTAAGAGTAAAAGGGTGGCTAGGTAAAGAATAGGTCCCCTTAAAGATCAGCATGGCTGTCTATGTTTGGAGCCACAGGAGATGGGGGAGATTTTTAATAAATATTTCTCCTTAGTGTTTACTGAGGAAAGAATCATGGATGCTAAGGAAATATGCGAAACAAGAGTGGATGTTTTGGACCAAATACACATTATCAGGGAGGAGGTGTTTGCAGACTAAAAGCACATTAAAGTGGATAAATCCCCTGGGCCTGATCAAGTCCCTCCTCGTACGTTGTGAGAGGCTAGGGAAGAAATTGCAGAGGCCCTTGCAGGGGCTTTTGCTTCATCTGTAGCCACTGGTGAAGTTCTGGAAGACTGGAGGGTGGCCAATGTTGTTTTAAGAAAGGTAGCAAAGACAAGCCAGGGAACTGCAGGCCAGTAAGCCTGACATCAGTGGTAGGCAAGTAATTGGAGAGGATACTAAGGGACAGGATCAACCAACATTTGGATAGTCAAAGTCTGATTAGGGATAGTCAGCATGGATTTGTGAGCAGGAAGTCATATCTGACAAAGCTTTTAGAGGTTCTCAAAGAGGTAAACAAGAGGGTGGATGAGGGTAGAGCAGTGGATGGTATCTAAATGAACTTTATTTAGGCCTTTGACAAGGTCCCGCATGGGAGGCTAGTCACGAAAGGTCACATGGGATCCAGGGAGAGCTAGCTAATTGGATTCAAAATTGGCTCGATGGTAGGAAGCAGAGGGTGATGGTTGAAGGTTGTTTCTTGGACTGGAGGCCTGTGACTAGCGGTGTGCCACAGGTTCGGTGCTGGGACCTTTGTTATTTGTTATTTACATAAATGATCTGGATGTGAATGTTCAAGGCATGATTAATAAGTTTGTGGATGTTACAACATTAGGAGGTATCATTGATAGCAAGGAAGGTTATCAAAAATTACAGCGAGATCTTGATCAAATGGGGAAGTGGGTTGAGGATTGGCAAATGCAATTCAATACAGATAAGTGTGTGGTGTTGCACTTTTGGAAAGTCAAACCAAGCTAAGACTTGTACAGTAAATGGTAAGGTCCTGAGCAGTGTTGTGGAACAGAGGGACCTAGGAGTATAAGTACATAGTTCGTTGAAAGTGGTGTCACATGTCGACAGGGTGACGAAGAAGGTATTTGACATGCTGGCCCTCATTGATGAGGAATTGAGTGTAGGAGTTGGGACGTTATGTTAGAGTTGTATAATCTGTTGGTGAGGCCGCACTTGGAGTATTGTGTTCAGTTTTGGTCACCTTGTTATCGGAGAGACATAGTTAAACTGAAAAGTGTGCAAAGAAAATTTACAAGGATGTTGTCAGGACTAGTCAGCCTGGGTTTATCGAGAGAGGTTGACCAGGATAGGACTGTATTCCTTGGAACGTAGGAGAATGAGGGGTGACCTTATTGAGGTATATAAAAGCATAAGGGGCATAGATAGGATGAATGCATATAGTCTTTTTCCCAGGGATGCGGAATTGAAAATAGAGGGCATAGGTTTAAGGTGGCAGTAAGAAAGAGCTTGAGGGACAACTTTTTCGCGCAGAGAGTAGCGTGTTTATGGAATGGGCTGCCAGAGAAAGTGGTTGAAGCAGGTACAACAGTGATGAAGGGTTTAGGCCCGAAACGTCAAGTTTTCCTGCTCCTGTGATGCTGCTTGGCCTGCTGTGTTCATCCAGCCCCATGCTTGTTATCTAACATTTAAAACACGTTTGGATAACTACACAGTTGGGAAGGGTTTAGAGGGATATGGACTGAATGTGGGCAATTGGAACTAGCTGAGTGGGCACCATTGTCAACATGGACGAGTTTGGGCTGAAGGGCCTGTTTCCATGCTGTATTATTCTGACTCTGTGTAATCAGAGATTACTCCTTTTTGAGTTTCTGCTTTTTAACCTCCCATCTCACTTCCTACATTCGCTCTGCGAAGTCTCAACCCTTTCCCTAACAGTGTCGTTCTTACCAATTTGTACAACAACTTCTGGCTTCTCACTTTCCCCTTTGACAGTATGCTGCAAACGCTGCAGATGTCCTTGACCCTGGCACCAGAGAAGCAACATACCATCCTGAATTTCTCCTGTAGCTGCAGTATCTCCTTTCTGTGCCCCTGACTGGAGAGTCCTCAAAACAAATGCTCATTTGACAAACCTTGAATAACAGAAGAATCATTCTTGGTGCCCAAGATCTGGTTTCCACTTCTTTTTTTCTGAGAGACTACCACCCCCAACCCAAAAAAAAAGTACCCAAAATGGCACATCTGTTTGAGAGAGGAATAGCCACAGGAGAATCCTGCAATGCCTTCATACCTCTCTTGACAGTCATCCATCTACCTAAATTAGTTTAGTTATGGGCGCCAGACCCCAGGAAGGATATATTCGTCTTGGAGATGGTGCAATAAGAAATGGCCAGTGATATCAAGGATGAAACAGTTAAATTATTAGGACATGTATAAATTTGGCTTGTGTCCTCTTGAGTTTAGAGCGTTGAGTGATGATCTAATCAATGTGTTTAAAATAATAAAGGGATATATAATTAGACAACAAGAGCACAGTGTCTTAAGATGACAGGACATTCAGAAGTGAAATCAGGAATATTGCTTCATGCAAAGTGTAGGAATTCAGTTCTGATAAGCTATGGATCTCTTGAAATTTGCAAAATCTTTAATGGGTAAGGTTATCAGAGGTAAAAGGCAGGTATGTGGAGTTGTAGTGTAAATTAGTTGTTTAATGGTAGAACTGACCCATTGAACTAAATGGCCACCTATTACTTTGAATTATTCTACACACTTGAGGACAAAATTGAGGCCTCATCATGGCACTGAGCTGTTTTGGAGTATGGTATGAGATGTCAGATCAGAATAACTTGACACAAGTTCTGTTTTAAGAACATAGAGCAGTACAGCACAGTGCAGGCACTTTGGCCCACGATGTTGTGCCAACCTATTATCTACTGTAAGACCAAACTACCCTGCATACCTGAGATAAAAGGTACTGCAGATGCTGGAGAATTCGAGATAACAAGGTGTGGGGCTGGATGAACACAGCAGGCCAAGCAGCATCATAGGAGCAGGAAAGCTTGACGTTTCGGGCCTAGACCCTTCATCAGAAAATGATTTTCTGATGA
>JAHRHZ010000283.1:78184656-78224423 GCA_024137785.1 Ginglymostoma cirratum
GGTGTGTTTGTGCGGGTGTGTTTGTGCGGGTGTGTTTGTGCGGGTGTGTTTGTGCGTGTCTGAGAGGTTGGGTGGTGGGGGCTGTTCAACTGAAAGGGACATGCCCAATTATCTTTTAACTTCCAGGATTCTCTCCAACCCATGTGAGTGGGCATGTGTGGGTCAGGTTAGACATTTTAAACCATTTCCTCTCCAATTTGTTGTGGGATGATGTTTAATAGTGAGGCCATTGTTTCTTCGTCTGCCAATCTTATTGCTGTCTCCATTCAGAGCCTCCTGGGGATGGTTCAGAACGCTATGTCAGTGTATCCGAGCCAGAGGATGAACTCTTCTGTAATAGGTATGTACTGTGTTGTCAAACAGCAACTGGATTAATATTTTTAAAATCTAGCTTTAAACGGCAGCTGGAAATAAGTGTTGGGATCGCTTACAGTGTTGAAATATTGAAACTCTTGACATCATGGTTTCTTGGAATGCGTTTCTTTGGAAACTTGGCACATTCCAAACTATTCCAACAAATTCCAATCTGCGACAGTGTTTTAAGCATTCCCATTTAATACCCCCTTAAAGTTCTTTATAAGAATGTTAACCCCTACTTCTCCAGTCTCTCCACAACTAAATTCAGTCATTGTTTGTAAACTTGTAGTAGATATATATACCCTTTCTATGGCCTTGGAATGTTCCATTTTGTGAATTACCTTAAATTAAATTGTAATGTTTGCAATTTAGCAGAGAGAGTCTTCCAGCAATTGGTCAGGTAATGGGCCTTGCAGATTGCTGAAATTTGCTGAAAGGCATGAGCAGGGTGAGTTGTGTTGAAAAGTATGTCTTGACTGGACTTTTCAATTGGCTTTTCAGAATTTTAGCAATGTTCTGAGCAGTGTAGATTTGTGATCTTAAATATCCAAGAGCTGAGAAGAAATTTAGAGAATTTTTTTTTTCAGTTTATCCACAAATGAACCCCATCATTGGTTGTGTTTGGATACAATTGAGCTATTATCTCAAGTAGGATTAATGAGATGTGAGAGATGAGCACCTTTGTTTGAAAAAAATCCTTCCTTATCATGGTGATGGTGACAAAACAGGACCGTAAAGAAGGTTTTACCGATACAGAGCGGTGTGGTAGGGTCACATGTAGAGCGACATGAACCGAAGATCACAGTTGAGGCCGTTTTCATGGGCATGCAACTTGACTATCAATTTCTGCTCAGCGATTCTGCGTTGTTGTGTATCTCAAAGTCAGCTTTGAAAGACACTTACCTGAAGATTGGAGACTGAATTTCCTTGACCGCTGAAGTATTCCCTGACTGGGAGGGAACATTCCTGTCTGGCGATTGTTGCCCAGTGTCCATTCATCTGTTGTTGTAGCATCTGTGTGGTCTTGCCAATATACCATGCCTGCAGCATATGAGATAGACAACTTTGGCCAAGTCGCATGAGTATCCACCGTGTAAGTTGTGGGTGGTGTTCCCACATGTGATGGTAGTATCCATGTCAGTGATCTGACATGACTTGCAGAGGTTGACCACAACACCGCCATGGCGATGTTGTTCCAAAGGCTGGGTAGTTTTGCTGTGAACGATGGCCTGTTTAAAGTTTGGCGATTGTTCGAAGGTAAGAAGTGGAGGTGTAGGGATGATCATGGCGAGATGCTCACTGTCATCGATGACAGGTTGAAAGCAACGAAGAACATGGCATAGTCTCTCCACTCTGGGTAAGTCGTATCCTGTGTCTGTCTTCTGAAGAGGTTTTGGCAGTTTTTCGCTGTGGCATGTTGGAACTAGTGATTGATGAGTTGAGCATCATATCCTGCTCTTAAGAGGGTGTCTTTCAAAATCTTTAGGTATCCTGTCGAGTTCCTCCTTATCTGAGCAGATCCTGCACGTGTGCAGGGCTTGTCCGTAGGGTATGGCTTTTTTAATATGTTTAGGGTAGAAACTAGAGAAGTGCGGCATTGAGGTTATCTGTGGGCTTGCGGTAGAATGAGGTACTGAGATCTCTGTTCTTGATGGAGATGGCTATGTCCAAGAATGACACTGATTCTGAAGAGTAGTCCATGGTAAGTCCGATGGTGGGATGAAACTTGTTGGTATCGCTATATAGTTGTTTGTGATTCCTTGCAATGAGACCAAAGAAAGAAAATGTTAACGAATCTGGTGTATAGCAAATAAGTCTTGTTCGAACTTGTGCATGAAAGTGTTGTAGATCTGGCCCCCATGGCTGTTCCACGTGTCTGAATAAAGAACTGGTTGTTGAAGGTGAAGGCATTGTGGGCGAGGATAAAGCGGATGAGTTGTAGGATGACTTCTGGAAATTGGCAGTTGTTGGTATTGAATACTGAGGCTGTTGCAGCAATGATGTTGTCATGGGGGATACTGGTGTCACGTGCCAAAACATCCATTGTGACGAAGAAGGTTCCTGGTTCTACTGGTCTGAGTGCTGAGTTTCTGTAAGACATCTGTAGTGTCGTGACAGAAGCTGGGAGTTCCTTGTACAGTGGGTTTTGAGCTGCCTTTGACACACCCAGAGAGGTTCTCTCACAGGATCCCCGTGCCTGATACGATGGGACGTTCAGGTGTCTTGGCTTTGTGTGTCTTTGGAAGGTGATGAAAGTCTCCTATGCGTGAGATATGTGGTATGAGAGTGCTTGGATGTTCTGAAGGTCTGACTGAAAGGTCTTGATCTGTCTGTTGAGTTGATGGGTGTGTTCTTTGGTTGGATTGACTGGTAGTTGTCTGTAGTGTTCCTGGTTGTTCAGTTGTCAGTATGCTTCTTTGCAGTGCTCTGTTCTGTTCTGTGTGATGATGGCTCCTCCTTTGTCTGCTGGTTTGATGAAAATGTTGTGATTGGTCTTGAGGGCACAGTGTTGCGTTGTGCTTGGGTGATGTTCTGCACTATTTTGTGAGCGCGGCCGATGAATCTAGCGTTAACGTCTCTCCTGACATCTTGGACGTTTGTTTCGAGCCTAGTGCAGCGGTCTTCCAGAGGGGTCCAGTTTAACTCTTTCTTCTTTGGTTGCTGCACCACGGATTTCTCTGACTGTGTTGGTTCATTGTTTGTCTCATTGGGCTCACTGCTGACATCTTGGGGTTTGTGAAAGAATTCCCAGAGGCTCCTCATTTGCCTGATGAATTCTTCTGTGTATGCCGTGAGACCAATGGGGTCCATTTTGGTAGAAATTGAGCCCTTGGCTGACAACTTCGATTTCGTCCAGTTGAACAGTGTAGTCAGACAAGTTGATGATGGATTTCTCTGTGGTGGTACTGGTTTCAACCATAGTACCAGGGGAGGCTTGGTTGCTGCTGGTGGTAAGTTTCTCCAGTTTCTTGTTCTTGGTGTGAGTGTAGGTGGTATAGTTCTGTTGCCTCGTCTTCTTGGCAGTGTCTTGTAGCTGCTCTGATTTATACTGAGCACAAGCTGGGAATATGGATTCTACTAAATTTCAAGGTTGCGGCGTCTGTTGTAGAGTTCTTGTACAAGATGATTGAGGAGTGTGTGAGAGGTGCGATGGCAGAGTCTGTCAGCATAGTCTGTGTTGTTGGTCGATCTGAGTGGTTTTGTGATCTGTAGTCCTTTCAGGATCTTCTGTGCTTTCATACATCTCAACAGAAACTTGATGTCTGTGTCAA
Source organism: Ginglymostoma cirratum (assembly GCA_024137785.1). NCBI lineage: Eukaryota > Metazoa > Chordata > Chondrichthyes > Orectolobiformes > Ginglymostomatidae > Ginglymostoma > Ginglymostoma cirratum. The sequence continues at coordinate 78,188,286 of JAHRHZ010000283.1, forward strand.
TATGCGCAATCTTCTTGGAGATCTTTTCCACTTTGAGCTGGCAGTTTGTGGTGTCAATGGTAGCCATGATGTGGAGGTGCCGGTGTTGGACTCGGGTGGACAAAGTCAGAGGTCACATGACACCAATGGAGCTACATCATCTACATGCACACCAAGAACAAGAAACTGGAGAAACTTGGCATCACCATCCGCAGCAACTGAGCCTTCCCTGGTCCCACAGTTGAAACTGCTACCCCCACAGGGAAATCTGTTGTCAGCCTGTCTGACCACACCCCTCAACCGGAAGAAATGGAAATTCTCAGCTGAGGGCTCAACGTCTGCCCCACTACCAAAATAGACCCCATTGGTCTCATGGCAGACACAGAGGAATTCATCTGAGTTAATGGAGGAATTCCTCCATTAACCCAAGGTGTCAGCAGCGAGCCCAATGAGACGACCAGTAAACCAGAACAGTCGACCGTGAGATCCATGGTGCAGCAACCAAAGAAGAAAGAGTGGAACTGGACCCCTCAAGAAGACCGCTGCAGTAGGCTCGACACGATGGACATTTTTGCACTCGACATCTGCATGCCCCACGATGACTGCATCATCGCAACAGTCTCAGTACTCAATACCAACAACTACCCATTTCCAGACGCTTCATCCTCGACCATAACGTCTTCAACTTCGATAACCCGTTCTTCAGCTCGACGCACAGAACAGCCATGGGGACCAGAATAGCATCCCAATATGCCAACAGTTTCCTGCACCAGTTCGAGCAAGACTGCTTTGCTGTGCAGGACCTCCGACCAATGCTATACACCAGATTCATTGACACTTCCTTCCTTTGGATTCGTGGCGAGGAATTACTGAAGCAACTACATAGTGGTATCACACCAAAACTACCCAGCCTTCGGAACAACATTGACCACAACCCTGCCATGGCAACCTCTGCAAGACCTGTCAGATCGTTGACCTGGATATTACCATCACACATGGGAACACCACCCATCATGTACACAGCAGATACTCATGACTTGGCCAATGTTGCCTATCTCCTACGCTGCAGGCAAAGATGCCCCAAGGCATAGTATATTGGCAAGACTATGCAGATGCTACAACAACGGATGAATGGACACCGAGTAACAACTGCCAGACAAGGATGTTCCCTCCCAGTGGGGGAGCACTTCAGCGGTCAAGGACGTTCAGCCTCTGATCTTTGGGTATGTGTCCTCCAAGGTGGACTTTGAGACAGCAATGCAGAATGATCGCGCAGAGACTGAGAGCCAAGCTCCATACCCATGAAGACGGCCTCAACTGTGATCTTGGGTTCATGTCAAGTTAAATGTGACCCCACCACAGTGTTCTGTATCTGTAAAACCTTCCTTACTATCACCTTGATGATAAATTGTTATGATCTCTCTACCTTAATTAGTTTGTATAGTTTTGGATTACTTATTACTTTGTTACACCCTTGGCGTGCGGCTATTATAGCTATCATGTTATTTCTAGTCATTTAGTTTGTCTCCAGCACGGCCTTATTTCTAATTTTTTTTGTAATTATCTCTCTGCCTCATTTTAATCAGTTTATAGGTCATTCCTTCACTTGTTATTCAGCTGTTGACACTTACGCACGCTGTCTAACACCCCTAGTTACCTGAAGAGACTTATTATTCGATTCGACACTCCACTCACACTAGTTGTGTGGTCTTTTGACCTTTCTACCTGTAAATTCTGTGTCTGTGTGCTTTCCCCTCTCACTTCACCTGACAAGGGACTGCACTTTGAAAGCTTGTGGTTTCAAATAATCCTGTTGGACTATAACTTGGTGTTGTGTGACTTCTGACTAGGTGAAGAAAGATGACGTTGTAGTGGTTATGCCACTGTGCTAGCAATCTCGAGGTTTTGAGTTCAGATTCCATGCCTAGCATGTTGTAGAATCCAGTTTAAAAAATCAGATTTTTACAGAATTATTAAAACGCAGAAGATGGCCACTTGGCCCATCATGCCTATACTGTTTCTGTTATGACTGTCAATCTCCTACCTTTTCCTCGTACCCTTGCACATTTCTATCCAAATAATCATCCGATGCTCTCTCGAATAGCTGCCTCTTCCTTATCTTTAGGCTGTGCATTCCATACTCCCAACTAGTTTCTGTCACATCATCCTTGTTTGCTCATCATTTTAAATTTGTGCGTTTTTTTTTTCTTTTATGAGCGGGAACAGTTTCTTCTATCTACTCTGTCCATCATACTCATGATTTGTGAACCTCTGTTAAATCTCGTCTGAACTGCTTTACCTCCAAGGAGAACAGTCCCCATGTTCTTCAGGCTATCCTCACTTATGCACTCTGTCCAATGGATTCACATCTTTTCTAAGTTGTAATGCCCGTAACTATGTACAGTATCCCAGCTGAGGTCTAACAAGTGTCTTGTACAAGTTCTACATCAGCTGCGTGCTGTTGTACTCTATGCCCCTATTAATAAGGCTGAGAACATTGTAAGCTTACTAAATGCTGTCTCCATCTGACATGCCACCTTCAATGATCTGTGCACATACACATCTAGGCCCCCCCTGCTCCTGCACCTGCATTAGAATTGTATCCTGTATTTTATATTGTCTTTCAATACTTTTCTGATCAAAATTCATCCTCCCTGCATTGAACTTTATCTGCCCACTCCACCTACTTGGCAATGTCCTTTTGGAGTTCCACACTGTCCTCCTTACAGTATGCTATTCTTCCAAGTTTATTGTTATCTGCAAACTTTGAAATTGTCCCCTACACAGCAAGCTCCAGATCATTAATATACATCAAGAAAAGCGAGGGCCCCAAGACCGACCCTTGGGAGCGCCATTACTAAACCTTTCTGTTGGCTGATTTTAAAACACTTTGACCATTACTCTGTTTCCTAAGGCTCAGCCAATTTTGTATCCACATTGCTACTGTCCCTTTTTCACTATGACCTGTAGCTTTTCTCACAAGTCTGTTGTGTGGCACTGTATGAAATGCCTTCTGGAAATCCGTGTTCATCACATCAACAGCATTACCATCATCAAGCCTTTCTGTTACTACTTTTAAAAAAACTCCAGCAAGTTAGATAATTGTGATAACAAGGTGTGGAGCTAGATGAACACAGCAGGCCAAGCAGCATCAAAGGAGCAGGAAAGCTTTACGTTTCGGGCCTAGACCCTTCATCAGACATGGGGGAGGGGAACAGGGTTCTCAAATAAATAGGGAGAGAGGTGGAGGCAGATAGAAGATGGATAGGTGGAGAGGAAACAGACAAGTCAGAAAGGTGGGGATGGAGCCAGTAAAGGTGAGTGTAGGTAGGGAGGAGATAGATCAGTCCAGGGAGGACAGACAGGTCAAGGGGGCGGGATGAGGTTAGTAGATAGGAGATGGGGGTGCAGCTTGAGGTGGTAGGGGATAGGTGAGAGGAAGAACAAGTTAGGGAGGCGGGGGCGAGCGGGGCTGGTTTTGGGATGCAGTTGGGGGAGGGGAGATTTTGAAGCTTGTGAAATCCACATTGATACCATTGGGCTGCGGGGTTCCCAGGCGAAATAGGAGTTGCTGTTCGTGTAGCCTTCTGGTGGCATCGTTGTGGCACTGCAGGAGGCGCAGGATGGACGTGTCGTCTGAGGAATGGGAGGGGGAGTTGAAATGGTTCGCGACTGGAAGGTGCAATTGTTTGTAGCGAACTGAGCGCAGGTGTTCTGCAAAGCGGTCCCCAAGCCTCCGCTTGGATTCCCCGATGTAGAGGAGACCACAACGGGTACAGCGGATGCAGTATACCACATTGGCAGATGTGCAGGTGAACATCTGCTTGATGTGGAAAGTCTTCTTGGAGCCTGGGATTGGGGTGAGGGAGGAGGTGAGGGGGCAGGTGTAGCACTTCCTGCGGTTGCAGGGAAAAGTGCCGGGTGTGGTGGGGCTGGAGGGGAGTGTGGAGCGGACAAGGGAGTCACGGAGAGAGTGGTCCCTCCAGAAAGCAGACGAGGGTGGGGAGGGAAAAATGTCTTTGGTGGTGGGGTCGGATTGCAGATGGCGGATGTGTCGGACGATGATGCGTTGGATCCGGAGGTTGGTGGGGTGGCACGTGAGTACGAGGGGGATTCTTTTTTGGTTGTTATTGCGGGGATGGGGTGTGCGGGATGAGTTGCGGGAAATGCGGGAGACATGGTCGAGGGCGTTCGATTGCACCTCCCGGCCGTGAACCATTTCAACTCCCCCTCCCATTCCTCAGACAACATGTCCATCCTGGGCCTCCTGCAGTGCCACAATGATGCCACCCGAAGGCTGCAGGAACAGCAACTCATATTTAGCTTGGGAACCCTGCAGCCCAATGGTATCAATGTGGATTTCACAAGCTTCAAAATGTCCCCTCCCCCAACTGCATCCCAAAACCAGCCCAGCTCGCCCCCGCCTCCCTAACCTGTTCTTCCTCTCACATATCCCCTCCTCCCACCTCAAGCCGCACCCCCATCTCCTATCTACTAACCTCATCCCACCCCCTTGACCTGTCCGTCCTCCCTGGACTGACCTATCCCCTCCCTATCTCCCCACCTACACTCACCTTTACTGGCTCCATCCCCACCTCTTTGACTTGTCTGCCTCCTCTCCACCTATCCTCTCTTCTATCCATCCACTGTCCGCCTCCCGCCTTCCCCCCTCCCTATTTATTTCAGAACCCTCTTCCCCTCCCCCATTTCTGATGAAGGGTCTAGGCCCGAAACGTAAAGCTTTCCTGCTCCTATGATGCTGCCTGGCCTGCTGTGTTCATCGAGCTCCACACCTTGTTATCTCGGATTCTCCAGCATCTGCAGTTCCAATTATCTCTAGTTAAATGTGATTTTCCTTTTGGAAATTTGTGTTGACTTTTCATAGTTAACCCCTGCTTTTTTCACGTGACTTCTAATTGTATTCTAAATAATTTCTAAAACTTCTGCCCCCACCAAAGTTAAACTAACTCTCTGTAATTGCTGGCATTATCCTTAGAAAAATTACAGCCTTGTTCAAGAAAGATTGTAATAGTTTGGCAACAGAATAAATGGCTATAAAAGCTGCCAGATTGTTTTAAATTGACATCTTGCTCCACTAATATCCTTCACAACTTGTTGTGGAGTTTCAATTTTCAACCCTGTCGGTTTCCCATCCACCACCATGTTATCTGCACTTGGGTTCTTGAAATTAACAATGTGACAGATATGATGTTTGGTGTCTTTCTGTCTCCTCAGGTCTCCAACCACCCTCCGACACAACCTCAACCTAACATCGGTCTACAGTCATTATCTGCCTGATACAGGCCGGCCTGAGGTTACAACCTGCTCATCTGGTTTTGGCCTCACTGTAGATTACATCTTCTACTCAGCACAACCAGTCACCGATAAGAGTGGAAAAGGTTTGTATCCAGGAATGTGGCAGAACATGGGTGGTGGGAATGTAGATTCGCATTCAACAGTTTGAATTAAGAATGCTGTTCTGTTTTGATACAGGGATTGCATGTTTAGCACTCCTACATGCATATATTCTACCACAAGAATGGTAACATAATTCCAACTTGCCTTTCCTGGTGTGTACAACAGACTTGGCTTCAGAAACTGCAGAGGGCCACATAGTTATATCTTGTTATTGGGCTTTATGACAGATACATGGAATTAAAGTAGAAAAGCATCTTCCACAGTCCAAGGCAATTTGTGCATTTAATGTGTGATGATAACTATAACACCGGTTTAAATGGAAGAAGCAATGCAATCATTGGATATTTGTTATAAATTCCCTGGTTTTAAAAACAATAATTAGGTATGTTTTATCAGAAGTAACAGTAGAGTTTTGATAGTGTGTGCCCCTGAACTGTTAACAACACTTCGAGTCATATAGCTGTACAACACGGAAACAAGCTCTTTGGTTCAACTCGTCCATGCTGACCAGATATCATAAATTAATCTACTCCATTTGCCAGCATTTGGCCCATATCCTTTTAAACCCTTCCTATTTCATGTACCCATCCAGATGCCTCTTAAATGTTGTAATTGTACCAGCTTCCTCTGGCAACTCATTCCATACATGCACGTGAAAAAGTTGCCCCTTAGGTTTCTTTTAAATCTTCCTTTCTAATCTTAAACCTATGCCGTCTAGTTTTGGGTCCCCCACCCTGGGGAAAAGACCTTGGCTATTCACCCTATCAGTGCCGCTCATGATCTTCTAAACTTCTATAATGTCACCCCTCAGCCTCCGATGCACCAGGGAGAATAGCCTCTCCCTATAGCTCAAAACTTTCAATCCTGGCAACATACTTGTAAATCTTTTCTGAACCCTTCCAAGTTTCACAACATCCTTCCCATAGCAGGAAGTCCCGAATTGCATGCAGTATTCCAAAAGTTGCCTAACCGATATGCTGTAGTCGCAAATGAGACCTCCCAACTCCTATACTCAGTGCACTGACCAGTAAAGGCAAGCATACCAAATGCTGCCTTCACCATCCTGTCTATCTGGGATTCCACTTTCAAGGAATTTTGAACTTGCTGAACAAAGAGGCCTTTGGTGCAATGGTCCTCAGGACCTTCCCATTAAGTGTATAAGTCCTGCCCTGATTTGCCTTTCCAAAATGCAGCACCTCTGAAATCCCTGAAAGTTGCCACCCAGGTCGATAGGGTTGTTAAGAAGGCGTACGGTGTGTTAGGTTTTATTGGTAGAGGGATTGAACTTCAGAGCCATGAGGTCATGTTGCAGCTGTACAAAACTCTGGTGCGGCCGCACTTGGAGTATTGCGTGCAGTTCTGGTCACCGCATTATAGGAAAGATGTGGAAGCATTGGAAAGAGTGCAGAGGAGATTTACCAGGATGTTGCCTGGTATGGAGGGAAGGTCTTATGAGGAAAGGCTGAGGGACTTGAGGCTGTTTTCGTTAGAGAGAAGAAGGTTAAGAGGTGATTTAATAAAGACATACAAGATGATCAGAGGATTAGATAGGGTGGACAGTGAGAGCCTTTTTCCTCAGATGGTGATGGCTAGCACAAGGGAACATAGCTTTAAATTGAGGGGTGATAGATATAGGACAGATGTCAGAGGTAGATTCTTTACTCAGAGTAGTAAGGGCATGGAATGCCCTGCCTGCAGCAGTAGTAGACTCGCCAACTTTACAGGCATTTAAATGGTCATTGGATAAACATATGGATGATAATGGAATAGTGTAGGTTAGATGGGCTTCAGATTGGTTTCACAGGTCGGCGCAACATCGAGGGCCGAAGGGCCTGTACTGTACTGTAATGTTTTATGTACCTCCCATTTATCTAAATTAAACTCCATCTGCCACTCCTTGGCCCATTTTGTATTAATCCCTTAGACACTGAGCTCAATGTCAAGTTCTCTCACCTGTGTCACAAAATTATAGGTTAAAATGCCACTCCAGATATTTGAGCACAAAATTCAGGTTGACACGAGTGCATTACTGAGGGAATGCCAAACTATTGATAGTTTATCATCTCACCCATGACATTGAGACCTACATTTTGCCTACTCAGGTAGGTATGGGAGATTGAATTTTGAAGAGAAGGACATGAGGAATACTGAAAAAGGCAAGTTTTGTTGAAGCTTATTGTCTTTTACTCATTAGGACAATTTGCAAGAATACCAGTTCAAAGGGAATATTATATTTAAATTGTATGAGAGGAGAATGCTGCTCTGTTGGCAAGTGATATTACATGCAGCAGTTAATGATTGATGGTTAACTGCCATATATTGTTCAAATTTTAAACCAAGCAACTTGATTGTGGTTGGTCAGGGTATTGCCCTAAAAAATGAACCAGCAAACAGCTTCACCTATTTTGTTGAGTTAAAATATATGCAGTGTATGTGTGCCACCCTCTGACCTTGACTGACAATCCTGAATTGTTTGTCAGCATAATTCTTCACACACTCAGGATTATCCAGCCAATGTTCTCCAGTTGTGGAATCGCATCTACTGTTGTACGTTGAGTTTTGTAAGCAGGGGCTGGTTGGGTATGGTCAGTACCTTGCTTGTTGTGAACAGCTGAAGGGATGTGCTGAGCCATATCTCAGAGGTAGCACCACTAATTATCAAAGTCCACTCTATCCTGTTTTTCCTTTGAATTGGTGTTGTTGTGAACTGCCATGCTCAGTGCAAGGCTTTGACAAAGTGTGAGATAACAAGGTGTAGAGCTGGATGAACACAGCAGGCCGAGCAGGAAGGCTGACGTTTCGGGCCTAGACCCTTCTTCAGAAATGGGGGAGGGGAAGTGAGATCTGAAATAAATAGGGACAGAAGGGGAGGTGGATAGAAGAGTTCCTACTGTCTTTGACAAAGTGTGTCCTTTATCAGCAATACTTGAGTTCCGTACTACCAAACATCTAAGAGGAGAATTATCTCCAGTGTTTTGATAAAATTTACGTCTTAATCAATGCCTTAAAAAGAATTATCAATTCTTTTTGGGAGAATTTGCTATAAGTAAACTGACTGCTGCATTTCAATAGATCAAAAGTTCTTTGGCTGTTTGGGGAGGTCTGAGGTTGTGAAATGTTAAACCTTTTTTGTCCATTTAAGGACCTGGTGACTTCTGACTGACACCAGGTAATTTATTTACTATGCTGAATTGATAAATACTTGTCATCTAAAATCAGTGTTTGAAGCAGCTGCTGTCCTGTTTTGCATTTCCTAAAGCAGTGACTTCAGGCCATTCTTCATGGCTATTAATCCTGCCTTAGAAATGATCAGTGTGAGCACTCGAATCTCACCCCATCTTCCCCAGCATTGACACCGTCATCTGTTTTCTTCCTGATAGGGCGTAGGCGGTACAAGGACGGACCCCTCAAACTGCTGGGCCGACTCTCCTTGTTGTCTGAACATGACATCTGGCTGGCCAACGGGTTGCCCAATGGCATCTGCTCATCCGATCACCTCTCGCTGCTTGCCAAGTTTGGATTGAAACCCCTTGGTTGATTTTTAAATAACAACTAGTGAGTCTTGCACATGGCAAATGAGCCCTCGTGAAGCTTCACGGACAGACACTGCCTGCTGAGCAGAACGAAGTTCTGATGCAAGATGCCCAATCTCCATTTTACGGTCTAATTTAGGCTATTTTAATACTTGTTTCTTTTAATGGACTAGAATTTCAAGTGTGCTGCTTTTAAGATAATGGAAATGCCAAAGGAATATTGGTTGGTTAAGAGGCAAATCAATTCATGATCTTACCATCTAGAGCTTGCAGAATGTGATTCTTGTGTAATTTTGTTCCAGGTAAGCTGTCCCACCAGAGCCCTTTCAGAAACCAATGTTATCGTAATTTGCCACTGGAACTTTTTCTTTTAATGGCCATTTCCTTCATCTTCTCTTCCTTTACCTTGGACTTGTTGTCACCTGAAGTCTTTAAGGACAGGTCCTGGTTACCCTCCTCAACCTGTGTCAAATTTGAAATTCTTTATGTTTGGGAGACTGTACATCTGAGGAGGGCATCATTTCAGAGTGCCAATCCTGCCCTTACCTGGTATTCAATCAAACAAGTGGGCCCTGATAGTTATCAACTACAGGATCCCTGTGTAATTTTTTTTTTTCATGTTGTCCCTCCCCATTGTCTGATTTTGGTTAATTAAGCAGATACCGGGCTTGAAGCTGTGATTTTTCCTGATCGTTGTGGCCTTGGCTGTCTTTCCTACCAGCTAGACCATCGATGGAGTGTTGCCAGAATTTTGAATGTGCTTCTCAAGTATAACTGTGTTTTTGGAACTAAATGCAAGGTGAAATTGGCCAACGTGCATCTGTGAAAAATACTGTGCACTTGCTCAGAGCTTCTCATTAGAAGGTTGTGATGTAATACATGAACATTGGTTGCTCTTGTGCCTATGGCTCAAAGCAATGAGTATGAATACAACATAAATTTTTCAAAGCGGAATCTCTCCAGTAGATGCTGTTTGGATGCTCACCTCATTGCTGACATCCCTGCTTCACTCAGCCTGACAAGGACTCCTTACAGAAGGCTAAGTACAGGCTGATTTATTTTGTTCACTTGTTCAAATGTGTCCCCCTTTTTTGTCGTTATTCTTCTTTAAATGAACTTTTTGTCCCTTTTCCACCACGTTATATGATTTTGTTTATTTTCCAATGACCTGCCCACCTGTCGGCTTGATCCTGTCATCAACTGATGCCCAGCCTGTACTTTCTAGAAGGAGTCAATGGATTTGGGTTTGTGGCCTTTATGGCTTTAGTGCCATTTAAGGCGATTCTTTCACCATAGGACCAGAGGAAGAATCAACTTTTCATTTCTTACCTCCCCAACCAAAGCCATGGAAGCAGATCCCTAAACTGCCATCCCCCTTCTTTCTGATCTGCTCTCTTAAACTGTGTTGTCATTTCTAGTGCCATGTCTCTGTTAGAAATTGCCTTGCTACTGCATTGGGGTGTAACTTTCTGGGTTCTGTGAGCTGTAAAACAATGTTGCTCACTCTTAGCCTTAATCTTTCCCATTTACCACCTTGTTTTGTTTTCGTTTTTTGTTTCTTGCGATCCTAATCATAATGGCCCCATGACGATGAAACCCCATGTTGCTTTGGAGAAGTTAAAAGCTTGGCTTTTCCAGGGCACCTGAGTTTTTGGTGATGGGGAGATGTTTGTTGAGAGAGTGAGAATTTTTGATAAGGTGAATTTCTGGCCTTGAGCAGTTAAGCCTCCAGTGCAGCTTTTGAATTAGGATCCAGATTAAACTGGGTACTCCCTGCCAATCCTTATCCCCACCTCATTGCCATGATTATAGGATTACTTTAAATTGTCCAGGAAAAGCTATTTTGACATCAAATTTAAAAAAAAATGCCCTTACTGCACTTCCTGTTTTAAAGCTGGACTTTAAGATGCAGTACAACTGCTGAATGGCAGGGCAAGCTTATCCGAGATACTTTGGTTTTCCTGAGGTGAGTTGGAACTCCTGCATCCTGTGCCATAGGAGCTGCGACATTGTGTCAATATCAATGGTTAATTATAGTTATGTGCTGTACTGTCTTGAGGAGCTGCTAAGGGTTTCCATTCCGGGAGTCAGAAGGAATGAGGACCGGTGTTTTTTTTTCCTGCTCGGATCCCTAAAATGAGCAATAAGAACCAGGAAAAAGATGACAGACCTCTTACTGGAAAGAGGAAACATTTATGAATGCTTCACGCTCATCATACTACAGATGGCCTGCATCCTCCATGGAGATGAGGGAAAATATCAAACGGCATTCCTGCTGCTTGATGGGTTTGTAGTAACCCCTGCTGGGATTAATATTTGATGTTGGCAAGCTTTTGTGCTTGTGAACATTTGGATCCTTGCTACTCCTTTCAGAAACAATCTTCCATCATTACTCTTTTTAAGATGGCATGAATCATAACACTGGCAACTACTTGGTTTCCCACCTCCCTCTAGTCTGAGACCAAAATGTCCCGTCCCATCACCCCAAGACATGCTGTGAGCTGTTGCTTCACAAGACTCCTGCCTCCATTCAAGGTCTGTTTCACCATGGTCATTGGTACTGAGAAACTCCATTGCACTAGAAGTGAATGCAACTTGGTGATATCAACTGTGCTACAGACAGTGAGCAGTGCTTTAGGACAGAGTTGCTGTTGGTCAGGTCGTCATATTTGCAGCATTTGAAGAACACCTGTCTGGACAGAAACCAGTGTGGTGGCCTGTGATTTTTATGAAAGAACATGAAGAAAATTAGTCCCATTAATTTAGAAGACAAAAACCCTCAAACACACAAGGTTGTTACTATTTGTTTTGTCATCGTTTGTATTTTTTTTGGAAATGTTAGTGTAACTAGGCTCCATACTTCTCTCTGGCTTAGTTCGGTAGTAGGCTGTGGAACCCAGATCCACTGGCTAAAGGACCAAATTCTTCAGTCAGCCGGAATCATGGGATTTATGAACTCGTGCCCATAGTTATTTTTTATGGTTGGTGTGTAAGAATAGCTTGGAACAGTTTGGCCACACTATCTGTAGATAAAGTGTATATTCAAATAGTGTAATTTAAAGGCTTTGTTTTGCCTAATATTTTTGTGACATGGTTCAGTAAAATTTTGATTAAATAAACGGCTTGTTTATTTGACAGGTGGTGTGATTGTTAATTCCTGTTTATGTACATGATCCTGGAATTGATACATGCAGCAAAAAAACTGTAGAATCAAAACTGGGGCCAAGGTACTTTGTGCCCAGAGATGATAAGAGCACACTGAAGCTTGAATAGGATACATTTAGCAAAATTAGAACTAATTCCTAAATTGCAGGCCGTTTTTAGAATGCAAGGTTGTAGGCCCAACATTGAGCAGAAAGTTTTAATCTCAAATGATGTTGTGCTGACACAGTTCAAAACTCCATATATCGTCCCATCAGTGTCTATTTTTGCAGCCATACTACCCCTTTCCACCCTTACACACTCTCAGTCATTCTGAATTATTTTAAGATCACTTCGTGGTCTTAACCTTCTCTTGATTGAGTAACCTCCTCTAGTCCTACAGCTCTCCGAGAATTCCATCTTTCTTCAGTTCAAGTTTCTTACACATTCCTCACAACCTTTGTTCCACCTTTTGACAGCACCTTCCAAAACTGCAACCTAAACCACTCGGAACGGTAATTGCAACAGGTACACAGCAATGCCACCAACTGAAAGACCATCCTAACTTCAAACTACATCATCGTTCCTTTACTGCTTTGGCATCAAAATCCTGGAACTCCGTCCCTATTGGCACTGTGGGTGTAACTACACAACATGGACTCCAGTGGTTCAGGAAAATAGCTTACCAGCACCTTCTCAAAGGCAGTTCGGATGGGCAATTCACCCACCTTCCCATGAACAAATGTCGATTTTAAAAAGGTGTGCTTCCAGCTGCCTAGGTCCTTCTTGTCTAACACTCTCCTTTTTAGAGCCTCCTGCAACGAGTAACTTGCCTCCTGACTCCCCAAAGCCTTTTCGTCATTTGTAACGCACAAAGCAAGAGTGTGGTGGAATACTCCCCACCTGACTAGACGAAAGCATCTTTTAAACCACTTCCAAGAAGCTGACAGCATCCAGGACGAAGCAACCCACAAAACACTTCCAGCCAGCTATGCTCATTCAAACCTTTGTGAACTTGACATTGCCCAAATTCTGCCCGTTTTTGAACTTGCACCTATTTGTTCTGTTCTGTCCTCTTCACTGACCTAAAAGCTAATCGCAATTGAGCAATGCCTCAGTGTTAGAAGTGTCATCGTTGTTTTCAAACCTACAATGTTTTTGGCTGACCCAATAAGCTCAAAATTCTCTGCTCCTCTCTTTCTGGCCCAGTGACCATAAAAGGTAGAGCAGAAATAGATCATGTAGTCCATTGAATCTGTTCTGCCATTCAGTGAGATCATGGCTGATCTGATAATCTTCAATTCCACTTTCCTACTTTTTCCCATTACCCTCGATTCCCTTACTCATTAAAATTTGTCCGTCTCGGCCTTGAATATACTCAACAATCGAGACTCGCTAGCTCTCTGTGGTGAAGAATTCCACAGATTCACTACCCTGAGAATTCCTTCTCATCTGTTTTAAAAGGGCAACTTTTCAATTATGAGATTTTGCTCCCTAACCCTAGACTTTCCCACAAGGGGAATGAATCCTTCCATAGCTACCCTGTCAAGCCCGTTAAGAACCTTGTATATTTCAGTAAGGTCTGTCTTCATAAGCTAGCCCTTCCATACCTAGGATAACCCTAACTAAAAATCAAAAGAACTGCGGATGCTGTAAATCAGGAACAAAAACAAAATTGCTGGAAAAGCTCAGCAGGTCTGGCAGCATCAGAGGAAGGGTCACCGGACCTGAAAAGTTAACTCTGTGAAGGAAAAAACACATGCTGCCAGACCTGCTGAGCTTTTCCAGCAACTTCGTTTTTGTTATAAGCCTAATTAACCTTATCCAGACTGTCCCAATGCGAGTATATCTCCCCCTTAGACAAAGGGCTCAAAACTGTTCAGCATATCTAGCTGTTGCCTCATTAGTGCCTTGTATAGTTTTAGCAAGTCTTCTCCTATTTTACAGTCCATTTTCTTTGAAATAAAGACTAGCATTCCACTTGCCTTCCCTATTATCTGGTGAACTTGTATGCTAGCTTTTTGAGATTTATATATGAGGGCTTCCAAATCCCTCTGTGCTGGAGCAGTTTGCAGCCTTTCTTCGTTTAACTACATTGAGCTTCTCTATTCCTTCTCCCAAAGTGTATAATTTCACTTTTTCACATTATGTTCCACCTGCTAAGGTTTTGAGCATTCACTTAACCTGTCTCTCGAATCTTCTGTAGAATCTGTGTCATTCTCACCAATTGCCTTCCCACTTATTTGTTTTGTGTATTCCGCAACTTGGCTATAATACCTTTTTTTCCCTCATCCAAGTCATATATAAATACGTACTATAAATAATTCTGACCCCAGCACTAATCCTGTGGCACTCCACTAGATATACAGGTTTCCATTCTGAAATGGCCCCTTATCCCAGCACTGTCTTCTACTACTTTGTCAAATCTCTATTCACATGGCTATTTTATTAAGTAGCCTCATGCATGGTACCTTATTAAATGTCTTCTGAAAATCCAAATCTATTACATCCACAGCTTCCTACTTGTCTATTCTGCTTGGTACTTCCACAAAGAATTACCATACATTTGTCAAGTATGATTTTCCCTCATGAAGCCATGCTTGACCCTGCTTGATCATGTTACGTATTCCTCTATTGTCTGTTATTGCACCCTTCTGATAAACTCTAACAGTTTTTCCAATAATGGATGTTAGCTTCACTAATCTGTTATTTGTCTCCTCCCCTTTTTAAATAAAGGTGTTATGTTGGTAGTTTTCCAATCTAAGGATTCTTGGAACATTATGATCTATACATTCACTATCTTTAGCTACTTGTTTCAATATACTAGGATCCATTCCATCAGCTCCAGGAGACGTGTAGTTCTTTAGTCCCATTAGTTGCCATTGGAAAACAACAGACTTGCTGAACTCAAACAAATGACCCAAAAAAGTGCACCTCTCCCAAAGAGGTAGCGATGAAAGACATCAAGGATGTGCCTGAGATAAAAGGTACTGCAGATGTGCCTGTTGCTTTAGAGGTGAATGGACAGCCCAAAGAGCGTATATTGAGGAAAGAAAACAGTCATTATTCCAAATGAATTCAGAGGAGAAATGTTAAAGTACATCCATGCAAGCCATCTAGGAATTGAGTCAAGTCTGAGGAAAGCAAGAGATGTGCTCTACTGGCCAAACGTGAGTAACAAAATCAAGGACCACAGCAGCTAGTGAGGTGCTTACAATGAGTTCCTTTAATTAATTATTTTTCCTGCTTGTATCCTCCCCACAGTTCACCCCACCACGCAGCTTTGTGTCATCTGCAAACTTAGTGATATTAATATAGTTCCCTTATCTAAATCTATATTGTGAATAGCTGGGATCCTGGCAGTGATCCCTGTGGTATACCATTTGTCACTGCCTGTCATTCAGAAAAAAATCCTGTTTGTTCATACTGCTTGTTTCCTGTTTTCCAACCAGTTCTCTATCCACCTCAGTAATATCCCTAATCCCATGTTTCAGTTTTAAATACTGATCTCAAGTAGGACCTTATCAAAAAATTCTGAATATCCAGGTAAACCGCATTCATTGGCTCCCCTTATCAAGTCTACCAGTAACGTCCTCAAAATTCAAGTAGATTTGCCAAGCATGATTTCCTCTTTATAAATTATTGTTTCTGAGTAGGTAATCATATCCTCAGTGTGTGTTCAATAAGCAAAACAGCTTCTAACCTGAAAAGAAACAGGACCTAAACCTCTCTAATTCCTCTGTGGAGAAATAACAGAAAATCTCCTAATAGCTGTACCAACTCATGTTTTCCTGTAACTGCTCTCTGCAAATTCCGCTATCGAAAGGAAAAGGGGAAAAGCCACCTACAGAGGAACTGAAAGGATGAGTCTTCAACCAGTGTGAAAGAAAGACCGAGAATTGGTATATACACAACGTTGTGTTATTAGCAAAGAATTGGAAGGAGTTCAGAGAAATCCAAACTAAAAACTACTCTTCAATGTCTGTGATCCAGACTGGTGCCAGAATTGTGCATGTCTAACTTTACACCCCTCCCATAATACTTGTCTCTCTGTCTGGTTGAATGTATATCAAAATTTTAATGCGTTAAGAGTTTAAGTTATGAAATTATGTATTAGCAATTCATATATTTTTTAAAAGCAGTTTGATTACAATAGGTGTTTTAGTGTTCTTAGGAAAAGCCTGGTATAGATATTCCTTTAACCTGAGTTAGAGAGGTAAAGTTGGACAAGTCACTGAATATCATGTTTGTGACAACTTCAGAAGGGCTTGATTTCCAGTGTACTACCACAATGAGAATGATAAAACACTATCAAAGAAGCTTCATTGACTGGCTGCAGCACAACCAGTTGTTAGTACACACTGCAAAATCTTTGGGAATTATCAACTTCAAAGAGCTGTGGATGTGCGAGTCTATGGGTGTAAGGCTGGAAAAGCACAGCAGGTCAGACAGCATCTGAGGAGCAGGAAAGTCAAGGTTTCAGGCCGAAACCCGTCGTTGCGAATGTTTAAGATTGACAATGATATATTTTTGGACTCTTGGGGCTAGGACAAGGAATTCAAGTAGAGATACAAGATCAGCCACAATTTTATTGAATGACAAAGCAAGCTCTCGGGGTCATATAGCCTTCTGATCCATTTCTTACATTGTTAACCAAGTCACTCTGTGCTGATGGTGGAGAAAGTATATTTTTAACCTAGGTAACAGGTCTTTCTGATGAAGGGTCTAGGCCCGAAATGTCAAGCTTTCCTGCTCTTATGATGCTGCTTGGCCTGCTGTGTTCATCCAGCTCCACACCTTGTTATCACATATTTTCAACCTGTTGTGATTGAGATATTTGTCATTTCCATGGAAGGGGATACTGGGTAGGCAGAATATGCACCCTTAGCTGTTCTTAGTTTGGGAGTTTTATGACTCTCACAAGTCTTCCTGTACAAGCTAGGCTGGAAGCTGAATTGGGAATCAAAGGAATCTACCACCATCCTGTGGCTACATGTGGTATTGCATGATATTATTGTCCAAAGTCTTTATACTGTAATGTTAACACTGAAAGGGGCTCTAATCTTTATACTGGGTACTGTGAAGAGCATCAGAAAAAGAGGTCATTTAGCCCTTTAGGCTTGTGCCACCACCGCCTAGGTCAGGGCTATTTTTACTTATCCATTAGTGATGTGGGCATCACTAGCGAGGTTCAGCATTTATTGCCCATCCCTAATTACCCAGAGAGCAGCTAAGGGCTGACCACATTGTTGTGGGTCTGGAGTCACATGTAGGCCAGCAGATTTCTTCCATGAAGGATATTAATGAGCAATTTTCCAACACTCAGCAACTCTTAATTCCAGATTTTTATTGAATTTTAATTCCACCATCTGCCATGGTGGGATTCAACCCGGGTCTTTACCTGGCTGTCTAGATTAATAGTCTAGTGATAGAACCCTTATGCCATCACTTCCACTTGTATGTAGCTTCTTTCTCCCCCTTGATACTCTTCTAACAAAAGCTATCTTGAAATTCTAATTGACTCCTTGACTGCGCTTTATCAGCATCTATAGTTTTTTATGGGGGAGATTTCCAGAATCCTAGATAACAAGCTGTGGAGCTGGATGAACACAGCAGGCCAAGCAGCATCATAGGAGCAGGAAAGCTGACGTTTCGGGTCTGGAACCTTCATCAGAAATGGGGGAGGGGAAGAGGGTTCTGAAATAAATAGGGAGAGGGGGGGAGGCAGATAGAAGATGGATAGAGGAGAGGATAGATGGAGAGGAGGCAGACAAGTCAAAGAGGCGGGGATGGAGCCAGTAAAGGTGAGTGTGGGGGGGAGGTAGGGAGGAGATAGGTCAGTCCAGGGAGGACAGACAGGTCAAGGGGGCGGTTGAGGTTAGTAGGTAGGAGATGGGGGTGCAGCTTGAGGTGGGAGGAGGGGATAGGTGGGAGGAAGAACAGGTTAGGGAGGCGGGGACGAGCTGGGCTGGTTTTGGGATGCAGTTGGGGGAGGGAAGATTTTGAAGCTTGTGAAATCCACATTGATACCATTGGGCTGCAGGGTTCCCAGGCTGAATATGATTCCTACTTGGCTTCATGTGAAAAAGTACTTCCTGATTTCATAAGTGCTTAGTTCTAATTCTAAAGTTTTTGGGCAAGTTTAGAACAAGAGAGAAATGGTTTCCTTCTTTATATAGCGTCTCAAGCAAACTTTAACATAAGAGATTATAGAAATGAGGCCTATTTTCTCTAGAATTTAGAAGGTTAAGGGATGATTTGACTGAAGACTTCAAGATATTAGTGGGAAAAGACAGGGAAGGGAAAGATAAACTATTTCCCCCTGGTTGGGGATTCTAGAATTAATGGAATAATTTAAAAATTAGGGCCAGACCACTCAGGAGAGATGTTAGGAAGCACTTCTACACACAGAGGGTGGTAGATTTATTAGAATCCCTCCAGTGTGGAAACAGGCCCTTCGGCCCAACAAGTCCACACCGACCCTTGGAGCATCCCACCCAGACCCATCCCCCTATAACCCACACACCCCTGAACACTATGGGCAATTTAGCATGGCCCATCCACTGAGCCTGCACATCTTTGGACTGTGGGAGGAAACCGGAGCACCCGGAAGAAACCCACACAGACACGGGGAGAACGTGCAAACTCCACACAGACAGTCACCTGAGGCTGGATACTTCAAACTCTCTTCCACAAACAGCAATTGATGCAGGATCAGTTGTTAATTTTTAATTTCTGAGATGGATTTTCCTTTGCTAAGCAAAAGTATTAAGGGATATGGGTCAAAGGTAGGTATATGGAGTTAAGCCACAGCTCAGCCATGATCTAATTGAATGGCAGAGCAGGCTTGAGGGGCTAAATGGCCTACTTCTGTTACTATGTTCCCAAATGCCTTGATTAGATTACAGACAGTCCCTGGGCTGTGAACAGTTCTATTCTTGAGTCTGTTTGCAAGTTAATTTGTACACAAGTCAGAACACAATGCCAGACAGCATAAAGCAGCCATTCATAGAGACAAGAAATATTCATTATGTTGGATATTTAAAACACATCCCTACAAGGGGTCACATTTGTATGTGTTCACAAGTCAGATGTTCATTAATTGAGGACATGTGTATTTGATAGATGTTTGTTACGCAAGTAGCTCAAGGGGTGTGCAACATGGGGGAAATGGTGGAGTTAGGATACAGATCGGCTGTGAAGAAATTTGCATTGGCCAGGAGACCAAACCCAGAGGCCAGCTATATAAGGTTGCTATTAATTAATATATTAGTGAATTGGAAAGAAACCACTGTTAAATGTGAAACTTTCTGCCACATACAATAGTTGATGTGAGTAGGATAGATGTACTTACGGGAAAACTGGGTAATTACACCAGGGAGAAACAATGGGAAGGATATGGTTTCAAGCTAAATGAAATGGGACGGGAAGAGCTTCCTGTGAAGGATCAACACGTGTGTAGAGAAGGTGAGCCGAATGGCCTGTTTGTACGCACAATGCTGTAAGATGCAGCAGGATGATGAAGGCGCAGAATGACCTATTCCTGATGCTTTTGAGCCATAAAGAAAGAGCGGGCGTGTGAGCCTGTAACTGCAACTGGCGCATAAATCCCCTTAGAGCAGGTTGTAAGAAACAAAGGATCATGCCTAATTTTTAGGGGGTGAAGGTGATTACATTGTTTGTTTTTGCATAGATCTCTCCTAGTGACAGCCCTGTAAATTTCAGCGTCGAGCTGCTTAAGCTTCATAACAAATTAAAGCCTTCAGTCTGACAGCACATCGGTCTACGTTGGCTTGACGTTGATTCCGGACCCATTTCCGGCCCAAAACCTCCCTTCAGATTTATCTGGAAGGGTGACAAGACTTCAGGTTTTCGTCAGTCCCGTGACTTGTAAACTTGTCAGCCTGAAAAAAACAGCACGACGCAGTTGATTAGGTCAGCCCTCACTGCGACGGTGGAAATATTCTGCCAGAGCTTTGTACAAATATATAAAGGCTCGCTTCCAATTACCTGCTTGGCAATGGTAGACCCAGCTTTAAGCAGCCGGCCAACTGTTTGCACTGGCCCTTACGACCTCAAAACCAACCTCCCCCCGCAAAGTCCAATCCAGTCCATTCATTCAGCAGACCAGCTCCCCATTTGGTGAATGTGTTTCTCGCTGCAGAGAGGAGCAATGAAGGATGGGGGAGTAAGAGAAAGGGAATGCAATTGTTGTCTAAACATCAAACAGCCGCACCCCCGCTTCGCCAACTCATTTCTATGTCAACTGCTTTTTGACTTCTTGCACGAACAACATTTCTCACGTTGAAGTAATCAAAATCAGGCTAAAGCAAGTCCCCTCCCCCGAAGGCAGACACAAATACCCCCTTTTAAATCTGGAACCCACACCCTCCTCCTCCCTACCTCCGCTAAAGGGACTCAGCAAATCTCTTGCTGTGTCAGGTTTGTTTTGGCCGAGACTTTTTTTGTTACAGAAACTGCACCACAGTGTATTTATTTCACAAATGTACGTGCTGTGGAAAATTTGGAGCTCACGTTTCCACTGGTCATTCGGAATGACAGCGAACAGTTAATAGCAGAAAGTTAAACATTGTCATGAGCACAGTAGATGTGGAGAGCACCCCTTTCCCCACTTCCATCCCAACCCTACAAACAAGGGCAACATTTTACAATTAGCAGCGAGGAAATTTTTTTCCTCCAATAAACCGTTTTTAATTTGAAATGTTTATTTGCAGTCAGGCACTGTACTTAGTCAGATTTTACCGCAATGTCTCCATCAAACACTCCCGGGACAGGTACGGAACTGAGTTAAAAACCGAAAGAACTGCGGATGCTGTAAATCAGGAACAAAAACAAAGTTGCTGGAGAAGCTCAGCAGGTCTGGCAGCAGCTGTGAAGGAAAAAACAACAGTTAACGTTTCGGGTCCAGTGACCCTTCCTCAGAACTGAGTTAGATAAAGAGTAAAGCTCTTTCTATATTGCCTCTGTCAAACACTCCTGGGATAGTTACAGCGTGGGGTTGAATACAGAGTAAAGCTACCTTAACTCTTTTAAACTAAAATTAAACTCAAAGTTTCCTTGACACTGTCCCCATCAAACACTTCCAGAACAGGGTTAAATACAGAGAAAGCTCTCTCCAGTCTTTGAACTAAAAGTAAACGGAAAGTAAAGTTCCCTTGACTATTTTACTAAAACAGGAAGTCGAAAATAATAATAATGAAACAGCCCCTACTGGGGCACTGTATTGAAATCAAACACAACTTAACAGTCCAATGGAAACTTACTAAATTAAAATAATGTTGTCTGGAGTAATAATGCAAATCTCCCAACTCCTTGGCTAGTTGTAGCACTGGATCAGGTAAAGATTAAAGCTTCGTCTACACTGTCCCTATCATTTTGAAAACCTTGTAGACACCCTTTGAACCAAAAGTAAACATCAATGGTATGTATTATGATGTTAAGGCCCAAGGTTAAAACAATCCATTGATCAATATATGATCTCATTAGCTCAGCTTGCAGAATCTCCTGGAAGACATCCTTACCTTGTAAATATATTATTTTACTCCTCTAGAATTTGTTCCATGCTCAATGGTTTAATGTCTCTGACATGCTGCAAATTTCTGTTGGCACATTTAGGGTAGCCAGCCCAGCTTTACACTTGCTCCAGCTGAGATAAGTGATTTTTGCTTGCCATCTCTGATCTGTAACTCCAGATCTTTGTTCATATTAACACATTGGATCTACAGAGTCATCTGTCCTCTTGGCAGGAATATGGTGCCATCATATAGCCTCAAACTTACTTTTGAGGACTTTGTTTTGGATGGCCGTGTTAAGCCACTTCACACAGGTATTTGAAGTACATGACATTGCATGATGCACTGGTATCTATCTGACACTTTCCTGAGCATGAGCTTGTACTTCCTCAGTAGATATGCTCTCAATGTGGGATCTCTTGAAATTGTTTTAACCAGATCATCTGATAATATGAGCAAAGATCAAGAATATCATCTCATAGTAGATGTGAGTATAAGACCTATTCACTATGTGCCACCATGTTCTAGCTGCCCTCAAGGTTAGCAGAAGAATAAAATAGTCGGGCTAGGAAAGAAGGGAATAATCAATAAAGTGACAACTCCTACAGAATGGGTTAGTAATTTGGTAGCTTGGAAAGCTGAAAGTATGCAGTGACCTGAAGGACCTAAATGAACATCTGAGGAGATCTCACTACGCTATAGTAACCATCAAAGGAATTTTGCTACAATTTTCAAAGCAGAAGTCTTCACTATCCTCGATGTGACAGAGAGTTCCTGGCAACTGAAGCTGGATGACAGCATTAGTTTTCCAATAACATTCTGCACTCCCTTCAGGAGATACCAATGGTTTCACATGCTATGTGCTTGTCTCTGGAGGACTATCAACACAAACACTGTGAAATAGTTTGAAATCTTCCCAGACGGGAAACTACAGTGGGTGATCTGCTAGTTTATGGATGCAGAGACATGATAGAAAAAGCAATTGCTGACCAGACAGAGCTCACCATTTGATCCTGAAGCTTAACAAGAAATACAACTAAAGAAATCCAAAGTCAAGTCCATAGGCCATGTGCTGACAACAAAAGGCTTTCGTTTGGATCCTGAACAGGTGAAAGCTGTAGCAGAGATGCAGTGACCAACAGAAATGTGAACTATTGTGTCAACTCATGGCCAAAGACGTGCAGCAGTATTGAGGCGTGGAACAAGGAGCAGTGTTCACTAAAATCAAACAGTTCTAAAATACAATGGCATAATTGATGAAATCACGCTGTAGAGAGATGCCACTGAGACAGGGTTAGAGCAACGGCAATGCAACAAGGACAAAAGATTGCATTTGGGTCCAGGGCGTTAACACAAATGGACTGCTATGCTCTGATTGAACACATATTGTTTTCGCTTGTGAACATTTTCATCAACATCTGCCTGGAAGAGACAAAGTGACAGTTGAGTCCAACCACAAGACACATTCTAAACTTTTTCCTTAAGTTGCCACTATCTGCTCCAAAGCATCTTTAAAGATTGTTACTCCAGTAACAGTGATACCATCTGGATGTAACCTACAGGCGAGTGAAACAGACGTATATTGTGCACATACTGTTGAAAGCAGCACACCCAACGAAGAAAATAAAGGAGGCTATAACAGACCATAAAATCTCGCATATTCAACATCAAGCAGACATTTGTCATACTCTGGAAGACATCAACCCAACATTGAAAATTACAGACAAGCTGAAATCAAGCAAATGACCCAACAAACTCCCAATGTTACAGAAAAGTGATGATGAGAATCATCAAAGACATGCTTGTTGCTATGTAATGAGTACCAAGCTATATTCCCTTCAATTTATTATTTCTGCTGTATGGACATCCAAGGTCCATGTGTGGTAAAAATGAATGTATTAGCATGCTGATTGACATGGAGGTAACCCCTCAACAGGTGTGTAGCTCAAAGGAAATGTTGGTACCAAGCGAAAGACCAGTTAATGACCGTTGAAATCCAGACCTTGGACAAAGCAAGGGATATGCACTTGATTCTGCTGGAGCTGATTTTCCTGACACAATAGATTACTAATCTGATGTTATGGACCAGATCAACCCCTCAAAACATTCAAATGGTAATCTAGTCCTTAACCTTTTCTTATTTTAAAGATAAATGTAAGGTGTTACATTCCAGGTGCAATTCTTTTGGCCAAACTACATTATTTAAACCAAAACACACTTTATTCATTCACTGTAGTTAAAATACAACAAAAGAAACAAGGAATTGGAATAATTTTTAACTCTGTTGTAAGACTTAACAGAATAATAATGATTACTGATTAACCATTCCAATATAGTAACATCCCCTAAGCATAGCTTTGGTGAAAGGCAAATTCAGAAAACAGATTACCTCACATGCAGTTCTCCAATCCAGGAGGAAAAACATCAAAAGACAATTCTGAGAGAGAGAGAAAGAGAGAGAGAGAGAGAGAATGCCAGCTTTCAGCTGTAGAAAAGAGAGATGTGACAGCTTTTCACAACCCCAGCAGCTTCTGCTGAAAGTTAAAGATCCTGGTTTTGTGGGCATTTGACGACACCCCTTCAGGCTGCTTTAATTGTTCCAACTTTAAAAAAAAAACAAGGCCTCACAAGCTGTTTACTCTAGTGGTTCTGGTAGACTGCTTTCCTCCTTTGCCTTAAAATCACTCCTCAAAAACAAAGCACTAAATAAAGACACAACAACGTCACACTGACCACTGGAAGGCAGACTAGTTGACGTCAACCTTTGCTGAGACTGCAAAATACCATGAGTAAAGATATTAGTTGCTTCATAAATGATTGGGAAATTGAACACCACACATCACCTTCACACTTTTCCCAAACGGTTGGAAAGATTGAGGTTGCAGTGATAGTTGCCAAAGAATCATAAAGAAATCAAACAAATCTCACACAGCAGTGTGCAATCCTCAAGTAGAGGAACACACCTACTGAAGACATGGAAGGTAGTCCAGTACTAAGATTAAAGCCAAATAATACCCAGACTACTCTTCCAACAGTACGAAAACTAGTGAAGCATGATTGACAAAATCAAGGTGAAACAGCAGAAAAGCTAAATTTCTTTTTGGTAAGATTGTCCAAACCGTTGCCATAATTTTCTGATGAAGTGTCTAGGCCCGAAACGTCAAGCTTTCCTGCTCCGATGATGCTGCTTGGCCTGCTGTGTTCATCCAGCTCCACACCTTGTCATCTCGGATTCTCCAGCATCTGCAGTTCCTACTATCTCTGATTAGAATTGTACCCCCTATGTTATCTTGTCTTTTGAAGTTCTTATCAAAGTGCATCACCTTGTGCCTCACTGCTTTGAACTTCATCTGCCACCTATCTGCCCACTCACCAACTTGTCAATGTCCTTTTGGAGTTCCACACTGTCCTCTTCACAATATACCATTCCTCCAAGTTTAGTGTCAGCTGAAAACTTTAAAATTTTCCCCTGCACAGCAAAATCCAGATCATTAATAAAAATATGTCGGGAAAAGCTGAGGTCTAAAAAGTGTCTCCAACAAGTTCAACATCATTTGCTTGCTAGATAACAAGCGTGGGGCTGGATGAACACAGCAGGTCAAGCAGCATCAAAGGAGCAGGAAAGCTTTACGTTTCGGGCCTATACCCTTCATCAGAAATGGGGGAGGGGAAGAGGGTTCTCAAATAAATAGGGAGAGAGGGGGGGAGGCGGATAGAGGATGGATAGAGGAGAGGATATGTGGAGAGGAGGCAGACAAGTCGAAGAGGCAGGGATGGAGCCAGTAAAGGTGAGTGTAGGTAGGGGGGTAGGGAGGAGATAGGTCAGTCCAGGGAGGATGGACAGGTCAAGGGGGCGGGATGATGTTAGTAGATAGGAGATGGGGGTGGGGCTTGAGGTGGGAGGAGGGGATAGGTAAGAGGAAAAACAGGTTAGGGAGGTGGAGATGAGCTGGGCTGGTTTTGGGATGCGGATGGGGGAGGGGAGATTTTGAAGCTTGTGAAATCCACATTGATGCCATTGGGCTGCAGGGTTCCCAGGCTGAATACAATTTGCTGTTCCTGCAGCCTTCAGGTGGCATCACTGTGGCATTGCAGGAGGCCCAGGATGGACATGTCGTCTGAGGAATGGGAGGGGGAGTTGAAATGGTTCGCGACTGGGAGATGCAGTTGTTTGTTGCGAACTGAGCGCAGGTGTTCTGCAAAGCGGTCCCCAAGCCTCCGCTTGGTTTCCCCGATGTAGAGGAAGCCACAACGGGTACAGCGGATGCAGTATACCACATTAGCAGATGTGCAGGTGAACATCTGCCTGATGTGGAAAGTCTTCTTGGGGCCTGGGATTGGGGTGAGGGATGAGGTGTGGGGGCAGATGTAGCACTTCCTGCGGTTGCAGGGAAAAGTGCCGGGTGTGGTGGGGCTGGAGGGGAGTGTGGAGCGGACAAGGGAGTCACGGAGAGAGTGGTCCCTCCAGAAAGCGGACAAGGGTGGGGAGGGAAAAATGCCTTTGGTGATGGGGTCGGATTGCAGATGGCGGATGTGTCGGAGGATGATGCGTTGGATCCGAAGGTTGGTGGGGTGGTACGTGAGTACGAGGGGAATTCTTTTTTTGTTATTATTGCGGGGACGGGGTGTGAGGGATGTGTTACGGGAAATGCGGGAGACACGGTCGAGGGCGTTCTCGACCACTGTGGGGGGGAAGTTGCGGTCCTTGAAGAATGAGGACATCTGAGATGTATGGGAGTGGAATGTCTCATCCTGGGAGCAGATGCGGTGGAGGCGAAGGAATTGGGATTTGTTGTACTGTATGCCCCTATTACTATAGCTGAGAACACTGTATGCTCACTAACTGCTCCCTCAACCTGCCACCTTCAACCATCTGTGCACACATAACATGCCTATGTCCCTCTGTTCCTGCATCTGCTTTAGAATTGTACCCTCAGTTTTATATTGTCTTTCAATGTTCTTCTGACCAAATGCAGCTTCTCTGCATTGAATTTCTTCTGCCACCTATCAGCCCACTCCACCAAATGCCTTCTTCACCACCTTATCTATCATCGACTCTAGTTTCAAGTAACTATGCACCTGCACCGCAGGTCTCTATGTTCAGCAACACTCCCCACAGCCCTACCACTAAATGCATAAGCTCTGCCCTGATTAAAAACCGAAAGAACTGTGAATGCTGGAAACCAGAAACAAAAACAGAAATTGCTGCAAAAACTCAGCTGGTTTGGCAGCAATCGTGGAGAGAAGTCAGAATTAATGTTTCGGGTCCAGTGACTCTGCTTTCTCTCCACAGATGCTGCCAAACCTGCTGAGCTTTTCCAGCAATTTTTGTTTTTGTTAAGTCCTGCCCTGGTTTGCTTCAGCAAAATGCAGCACCTCACATTCATCTAAATTAAACTCCATCTGCCACTTCCCAGCCCACTGGGCCATCTGAGCAAGGTCCCATTGTACTCTGAAATAATCTTCCTCACTGCCACCACCTATTTTGTTGTCATCTGCAAACTTACTAACCATGCCCCATTTATTCACATGATAACCTAATTTACCTGTAAGAAAATGTAGGGATTAGGTGGAAATTCAGGAGGGTAAGCAGGGTATGAAGAACAGTTCTTACACCTAAATCCATTAGTTTCCCAACAGTTGGGTTAAACTTGTTAAACTACCACCCATCATGTCCTTCAGCTCTCAATAGACTAGCACAGTTCCTGAGAATAAATCCAGGAGAAATAAAACAATCCCTGGTTTGTTTCAAATCCAAAATTACATTTATTTAAAATCCGTGTTTGTAAGTAACTTGTAATCTATGATTCCACATGTCAGCGATGAGTGAGAGGAGTCAGGTGGGTCCTACTCGGCTTGGGGAATAGGCAGGAAATGAAGTCCAAGCTCCCAGAGCTGAATAAATTATGTAAAGAATGAATAAACAAATCCTCATTTCATCCACCTTTCCTGTATAATGAGCACATTCTCCTTTTTGCTGCAGTGAATTGAATGCAATTAGTCAAGAAGTTCAGAAGGTGTGTAAAACTGTCCCACATCTATTTCCCTTCGGGTCAGGAGTGGGGGGACTTTCTCTTTAGATGATTTTCCAGTGTTCAACTCAGTCAGAACTCCTGCAGTAGTGAAACACTCCACTTTTCCATTGAGATATTTGTCCCTGACAACTGCGTGGCCATTTCAGAGGGTAGTTCACTGTGGATCTGGAGTCACGCGATGATACTGTGGCTTTAAGAGGTTTGTTTCAGTCTTACTAAATAAAAACCAAAAGAACTGTGGGCGTTGTAAATCAGAAACAAAAACAGAAATTGCTGGAAAACTAATCTGACTCGAAGCATTAACTCTGATTTCTCTCCACAGATGTTGCCAGAGCTTTTCCAGCAATTTTTGTTTTTGTTTTGTCTTTGTTTCTTTTAGAGAGAGATTGGGGGACATGTGATGAGCTGTCAATGTGCACATAAACAACTTGTGAAGCCTTGGATCTTTTATTTTTAGAGCTGAAACAATAGATGCAGCTGGAATGGGTGTGGTCAAGTTTCCACCCACAGAACCAGGGTTTTTAGGTTTAGCTTTCAGGAGTTGCTGTTGAGGTCTTGAAGATGTGGAAACTATTTTTCCCTCTCTTGATTGCAGCCAAAAGATGAGGGTTCTCTTCCTGGGCTGTTGGATTGCATAGCTCAGTGGTTAGCACTGCGGCCTCACAGCACCAGGGTCCTGGGTTCCATTCCACCCTCAGGCAGCTGTCTGTTGGAGTTTGCATGTTCTCCCTGTGTCTGTGTGGGTTTTGTCTGGGTGCTCTGGTTTCTTCCCACAGTCTGACAATGTGTAGGCTAGGTGGCTTGGCCATGCTAAATTGCCCATTGTGTTCAGGGATGAGTGGATTAGGAGGGTTTACAGGGGGATGGGTCTGGAGGGGATGCTATGAGGGTCAGTGTGGACTTGTTGGGCCGAAGGGCCTGGTTCCACACCGTAGGGATTCTATGAGCATGTTTGCTTTCTGCCAAGGGTTTGTTTATGGAATGTTGCTATATTGGAATAGTTAATTAGTAATAGTCACTGTATCAGTTATTCTGTTAAGTTTTCTAATAGAGTTGTTATTCCAAGTTCTTCTTTATTTCGTTGTATCTTATCAAGAGTGTTCTAATAAATTGTGTTTGGCTTAATGTCGAATAGTTTGACCAATCAAATTGCATCTAGAACACTGCACCTTATATTTACTGTTAAAATAGGATAAAGTTAAGGTCTAGGCTACCTTCTGAATATATTTTGAGGGGGTCTGGTCTGATCCATAACACACATGCAGACCAGACTAGGTAAGGGAAGCAGATTTCCTTCCCTCAAGGATATTAATGAGTTTGATGGGTCCTTTCCCAACAATCTATGATAGTTTCATGGGCACAGAATCAGAATCACACAGAGTGTTACAGCACAGAGGGAGACTTGTATATCTGCACTGACTCTCCAAATGAACATCATGACTCAATGACAACCTCCTGCCTTTTCTGCATCTCCTTGTACATTGTTTCCATTTAAATCCTCTTGAATTCTTTAATTGAGTCTACCTCGACCACAATTCCAGGCGGTGCATTCCAGAGCTGAACCATTTGTTGGGCGAAATATTTCTTTCTCACAATGCATTGGTTTGTTTTACAGAGAGATAGCAAGAACTGGCGATGCTGGAGTCAGAGATAACACAATATGGAGCTGGAGGAACACAGCAGGCCAGGCAGCATCAGAGGAGCAGGAAAGCTGACGTTTCGGGTCGGGACCCTTCTTTAGTTTAAATCTGTGATCTGCTGCTCTTCACCTTTACATGCATTTTTAACATGCAGATTTTTAGATTAATGAATTGAATATCAATTCTACAGGCTCCCATGGTGGGATTTGAATTCGGTTCCCAAGACCATTCATCTGTAATGCTACGACTATCGATCTAGTGACATTACCAATACACCATCGTTGTCATTAAGTCTATGAAAACACAAGTATGATCTGACAAATGCCATTTACAGTGCACAAGTAGCACTAAAATTCAGTGTCTTTTCCTGATCATCAATTACCCAATTCCCCACAATTACAGTATCGCAGGGGGCACCTCCTGAAAGCTGAACTAGACTGGTCTTAGTAATAATATGTCCCCAAGAGCAACAAAGGAAGAGATTTGGAGTAGCTGTGGGAAAAAGATTGTTCATTTGGAGGGTGTTGGGAATCTGGAGCTCACAGTCTGTAAGAGTAGCAGACGCAGAAAACCCTCAGAACATTTAAGCAGTGTTTAAATGTGCACTTGCCATTACAAGGCAATGGGCCAAGTGCTAAAAAATACAATCAGAACAGGTATGTGAGATAAAAAGGTACTGCAGATGCTGGAGAATCCGAGATAACAAGCATGGGGCTGGATGAACACAGCAGGTCAAGCAGCATCACAGGAGCAGGAAAACTTGACGTTTCGGGCCTAAACCCTTCATCAGAAATGGGGGAGGGGAAGAGGGTTCTGAAATAAATAGGGAGAGAGGGGGAGGCGGATAGAGGATGGATAGAGGAGAGGATAGGTGGAGAGGAGGCAGACAAGTCGAAGAGGCGGGGATGGAGCCAGTAAAGGTGAGTGTAGGTAGGGGGGTAGGGAGGAGATAGGTCAGTCCAGGGAGGACGGACAGGTCAAGGGGGCGGGATGATGTTAGTAGATAGGAGATGGGGGTGTGGCTTGAGGTGAGAGGAAAAACAGGTTAGGGAGGTGGAGATGAGCTGGGCTGGTTTTGGGATGCGGTTGGGGGAGGGGAGATTTTGAAGCTTGTGAAATCCACATTGATGCCATTGGGTTGCAGGGTTCCCAGGCTGAATATGATTTGCTGTTCCTGCAGCCTTCGGCTGGCATCACTGTGGCATTGTAGGAGGGTAGGAAGCCACAACGGTTACAGCGGATGCAGTATACCACATTGGCAGATGTGCAGGTGAACCTCTGCCTGATGTGCTTGTTTCTGACAGGTACAGATTCGATGGGCTGAAGGGCTTTTTGCTGTGCTGCAGACCAGGGGGCGATGATGGCCTAGTGGTCTCATTGCTGGACTGTTAGTCCAGAGACCCAGATAATGTTCTGGGGACCTGAGTTTGAATCCCACCATGGCAGATGGTGGAATTTGAATTCAATAAATATCTGAAATTAACAATCTAATGATGACCATGAATCCATTGTTGATTGTTGGGGGAAAAACCCATCAGGTTCACTAATGTCCTTTAGGGAAGGAAACTACCATCCTTACCTGGTCTGGCGTACATGTGACTCCAGACCCACAGCAATGTAGTTGACTCTTAACTGCCTTCTGGTCAATTAGGGATGGGCAATAAATGTTGCCCGGCCAGTGATGCCCTCATCCCATGAATGAATAATGAAAAAAAAGAGATCTCTATGACTATGTCTAACTTGCATCTCATTAGAAGACTTCAGCATTACCCGAAATGTTTTACAGGCAATTGCGTACTTTCGAACTGTCGGAGATGTCGTAACATAGGAAGTGTGCCAACCAATTTTAACATAACAGCGTCCCACAGTATGGTACTAACCAGATAATGTGTTGAATTTAGTGATGATGGCTAAATAATGGCCCACGTTGCCAGAGCATACGCCCCTACTTTAATAGTGCACTGTGCGATATTCTAGTTCCACCTGAGAGGGGAGCCTAGGCTTTGGGTTAAGGTCTCAGCAGTTCTGACCATTCAGTGCTCCCTCAGTAGTTCATTGGGGTTAGCAACTTTATCGCAACCTTATGTTACATTCAAAGTGTCTGAGGTTTATGAACTTACCATCTTCTGACTTGGGTAAGTGTACTACACCATTGGGCTGTGGTGGGCAAGTGATTGGGTGATGTGACTCACCTCTTGACCTTATGGGGTCTTAAATCATTTTTCCCAAACATATGCCTTATTTATAACTTTTGTAAATGTATATTACAAAACACTTTGAGTTGAAAATTACAGGAGGTGCAACAAAATTCAACTTGATTCTATACAGCTTAGGTTCTTCGGTTCAATTGTAACAGTCTTTATATTGACAATATTCATAATATTTCAGGTACACAGCCCAAAGGTCAAACATTTCAAATTGAAACTTACTGGAAGTGCAATAGAAATCAATTCTTTTTCCCCTCTGCCATGTTTTATTCTGGAGTGCCTCAATACAATTTTAATACTCGATGTACATTTTTTTCCTCAGGTATGTAGCCCAAGGTGTTCTACCATTCCCAGTCCCACAATGTACTTTGGCTGAAAGGCCTTAGACAGTGCATTTTCCCCGTTGAGGCCCTGGTGGCTGCTCCAAACTTCAGTGTGTCACTCAGCACTTAGTCCTGTGCGTCGGAACGAGCCAGTCTGTAACATTCATTCGGGAGTAACTTTGTGAAATGGATGACCAGCAGGTTTGGGGAAGACCAATAAAACATTTGTCGCTGATCTTCCAAGCAAAGTTCATTTTTATCTCAGTGTGTGTCCCCCAATAAAAGCCCATAGAGAACAAAGTCCTATGTTGTGGAGGTGCTCAAAATTAACCTCAACATAAACCATTGCAGCATTTTCCCAAATCTTGAGTTACATATATGCAGCTCAAGTAAATATGACAAATGTCCTTCTGCAGAGTGCTTTATTACGCCAGCACTCCATAGTTTCATGGTCACAATCACTGGGGCTAGCTTTTATGTTCAAGATTTATTTAATTAACTGCTCAATCTTTCGTAGTGAGATTTGAATTTACCGCTTCAGTTTTAGCCTAGGCCTCGGAATTACTAATCCAGTAACATACTCATTTTCTACATTTCCTCCTCTTTCCTGCCCATGACCCTGACCCACCTCACTCCAACTCCCACTGAGGTTAGTGAAATTGATGCAAGAATAAGGGATTGCATTGTCTACAATGGTTGGAATGGTTTGAATGATCTTCAGGACAGGAGTTACCTCGATTAAAACCCACTACATTACCATGAGGTCTAGCTCAAACCACTGACCAATATGTTTGCTTAGCATGTACCATTAATACTGACTGGCATGTTCCCTGCTCTGTGACTGATCACCAATCTGCACTTTTTTTTTATTGATTCACAGGATGATGGGTGTCGCTGGCTAGGCAGCATTTATTGCCCAACCCCAATTGCCTAGAAGGCAGTTAAGAGTCAACCACATTGCTAGGACCAAACCCAACGTGTTTGGCACCAGTTGTTCACCAATGCTCCCACTACTGGAACTTGATCAACACTGGTTGTCTCTTCTGCTGTACCCACTCGCCAACTAATATACCCACATACTTGGAACATCCATTGACCACTTTCCCACTGGCCTGAACCATTGTTCCTGCAAGTTAGGTTCTTCAATGAACAGTTGCTGCTGGCATTTACTGATCACTGTGTCTATTGGTCCTGGATGATTCCCTGTGTCCCCTAACCTAAGCCATTCATTGACCATGGTGCCCCCATTCAGTCTAATTGACCCAGACCAGTGACCAGCTGTGGTGACTGTTACCCTGAACTATTTGCTGACCAGTCTGCCATTGAAGCCGTGTCCACTGTGCACTCTAGCCAACTTATTCTTAAATATCACTCCACATGCATTTCAAACCTTTTTTCCATGTTTTCCCTTGGCAGTGAAAACCACATTAAAGTTTACAAGGAGCAAATACCCTATATCCGAGAAGATCTCATTTCACTCTCCTTTCACCTCTTAAAGTATTTAGAACTATAAATCTGTGCAAGGTTGAGTCAGTGCCAAACCACCTCATCAATCACGTCCCCATCAAAGGATTGGAAGAAAGTAAAGTAGAGGAGGAGAAAGGAGAGGGAAGGCATGTTTGCTGATAACCTGTTACATTGCTATACATCTAATAATGAGCATTACTTTGCTGACCAGTTTAACATACCTCATACCACTTGCATAAACACTGAGAAAGTCCAAAGATAATTTAGCCAGCAGTCTTTGGGAACCGTCCAACATCTAAATAACTGAGTAGAATGACCACACACCGCACTGCCCCTTCCTTTCTCTGTTTCTTTTCAGCCATGTGTTCTTTGTTGCAGATTCTTTTTTCTGGTTGTGTTACGTGAAACACATCTTTATGTTACTTTGAATGTGCAATGCACTAGTACCCAGGCTCCCTACCTTTAAAGGGTGATGATGCCAATTGTGTCCTCCTACTGAGATCTACTTGGGGATGTATTGACTTTTTAGAGCAATCGTGGTCCTATTTTGTGGAAAATACGTACTTTTCAAAAAGGAAATGGGATGATGCATGTGATAGTGGTGCATTTAATGGCACGTGTGATGATGTATGTCATGGTGTACTTAATGGCATTTATATTAGTACATGAGATAGAGAATGCTTCTTCTTGCCCAGGTAAGTACGTGAAACTATCCCTCGCTTAGATTATGGTGTTCTGCACAGGGTAGTTTCATGCAAGAGAGGATCAACCATGATTCTGTAGGGACCACTCTTGTCTCTAAGAAGGTTCAGCAGGCTTTAATTAGCACTCCTGATTGCTGAACAGCTATCCTAGCCTGTCTGAGGTGAAGGTTAACAGTGCTGGAGAGTCTTCACATATTCTCTATTCATCAAAGTAATGGGCCAGATTACCTGTTGTGTACTAGCTTGAAGCCCATGTAACATTCTAAGTTAATGACAAACTCCACCACTGCAGCACTGTGCCGTTAAAATCCCCTGACAGGGACAGTTCCAGTTTTAGTCATCCATGTGACATGGACATCCCCGTTGTCCATCCTGGTTGCCTTTGAGAAGGTGGCGGTGAGCTGTCTTCTTTCGGGCTGGTTTTTCAATGAAACTGGCACACCCCTGGCCACGGGAACCTCCAATGGCTTTGGTTCATAGACCTGAGACTGAGTATCTGATATTATAGCATTGTTTAACCCAAAGGAAACTTGGCTTGTCATGTATAGTACATGTACAGAGATGTACATACACACGACCCCCATGCACAGTAACAAGCATACACAGCTGCATACAACACCTTTTCACATAAACATAAGCACAGCACACTTCCACATAGGCACACATTTTCACATACAAGCAGACACTTCCCACCCACGGGCATATATGCACACAAACCCTACACATATCCTGCACACATACACAAACACACATGCGCACACACACACATACACACACACACAAATGCAGGTGTACACACAAACAACACACATGGACACACACAAACGTGCACACACACACAACACGCATGCACACATGCACAGATACATGTTGACATATGTGGGCACACACAACACATGCACACATACATAGCGCATATACACAAACACACACACACGCACACACACGTGCGCACACACATTAACGCACACCACACGCACACACAAACACGTACATGCATGCACAAACACATAGTTACAACCCTCATGGAGAAGCCATAAACCAAATTAATCAAATTTACCAAATGACCTCTTGAAGATATTGGCAATGGGACTTCCTTTTTTAAACTTTAACAAGAATCAGAATCAACTTAAATTTAACAAGCAAATGACACTAAAGAATGTACATTTCACTTTAAATAATCGATACAACAAAGATATTTCTTATGGACCACAAAAATTTATATTACTGTCCGCACAAATGTGACACTGCATACTTACACAGGGCAGGTCAGGTATGCTATCCAACAACAGCTTTCACCTTTGATTCTCAGGAGAACAGTTATTATCTACAAGACATATCTCTATGAACCCTTGCACACATGGGTCACAATATTCCTGATTGTCTAGCTTTCCAGAGTTTTTTTCTGACTGATCGAATGATAACGTCCCAATTCATGGTTTGGCCACTTATGGAAAAGCACCCAGTTCATGAGAGTCTCCAGGATATTTCACCAACTCACACATTGCCCTCAAGACGTCCTGTCTCCTTTCCTGACAAACAGAAAAGCTGACCTGCTCCTGAGTGCAACATCCTTCTCCTCTTGAAGAAAGCCAGGACTGAGTTCTGCGAGGGGCATTTTGCTAAAGCTGTTGGTGGGGGAAGGTGTAAACTAAATTGACGGTGGTGTGGAAATCAGCAGAAGATATCAGATAGGATCCCATGACACATAAAATATTGGGAGATACAATACTAGAATAGAGAATAGTTAATGAGTGGAGTAGAAATAGAGTGCAATCAAAGCATTTTGAACCAGGGATATATTGTATGTGTCTGAGTGATCCAAAGTATAGTTAAAGAAATGGGTGAGTTACAGATGCAGATTGGTGTGTGAAATTACAATGCTGAGGCTATACAGAGAGCTGGCTTAAAGAAGAGTGGGTTTGGTGGTTAAATATTCTTGGATACAAGTATTCAGGAAAAGTTGGAAAGGAGAAGGGGTAGCTGTATTGGTGAGGATAGCAATGCAGTGCTGGAGAAAGAGACCATCCCAGAGGGTTCAATGATAGAAATGATTTGGTTAGAACTAAATTGGCAGGGGTGTGCAGTTACATTGATAGTAGGAACTGCAGATGCTGGAGAATCTGAGATAGCAAGGTGTAGAGCTGGATGAACACAG
>JAHRHZ010000283.1:78224823-78249198 GCA_024137785.1 Ginglymostoma cirratum
CCCTTCTTCAGAAATTCTGATTTCTGAAGAAGGGTCTAGGCCCAAAACGTCAGCCTTCCTGCTCCTCTGATGCTGCTTGGCCTGCTGTGTTCATCCAGCTCTACACCTTGTTACCTGCAGTTACATTGCTTGGTGTGGTCTGTAGACTCCCAACTAGGAGGATGTAGAGGAACAAATCCCTAAGAATACTAAAGAAAGTGAGAGTGTTAATTACAGAGGCACTGGAAATACTTCTTAAATTTTCATTGGACTCATTTAGACTAATGAGAAGAGACTTTATTGAAATAAATGAGATTTTCAGATAACTTGTCGATGTGGAGAGGTATTTCCTGTGTAGGAGAGTCTAGAATCAGAGGGTATAATCTCAAAGGAAGGGTTCACACATGTAAGACAGACATGAGGAGGAATTTCTCTCAGAAGATAGTGAGTCCACAGAGGGCTGTTGCCTCTGGTATAAGTAATTTCAAAGCTGAGAGAAACAGATTTTAATTAGTAAGTTCATCAAGGGTGATGGGAAAGGGCAAGGAAGTGGAACCGAGCAGCCATGATCTCATTGAATGGAGAGTAATTTAATGGACTGAATGGCCTACTTCTGCAACTCGGGTCTTATGGCTTTATGGACTCAGATGTAGTGCCAGAGGACTGGGGAAGTGCAAACCTTACACCATTGTTCAATAAATGGTCTAAGGTGATGCAATGTAAAATATGGGACATACCAAGCAGAGTGCAGGAACAGAGGGACCTGGGTGTATTTGTGTGCATATTGTTAAAGGTGGCTGGACAGGCAGAGAAGACAGTTAATAAAGCAGAAAGTATCCTAGGTTTTATTATTAGGGGTATGGAACACAAAACAATTGGGCTGTGCTGGAATTACATAAGATGCTAATTAGACCTCAGCAGGAGTATTGTGTATAGTTCTGGGCATCTCATTATGGGAAGCATGTGAATGTATTGGAGAAGGTACAGGAAAAGATTACAAGAATGCTTCCATGGATGAGAAATTTAATTCTGAAGGGGTTGGGACTGCTTTCCTTGGAAAGGATATGGCTGAAAGGAGATTTGATAGAAATTTTCAGAATCACGAGGGGTCCAAACTGGGTCGATAGGGGAAGCTGTTTCCACTTGTAAAAGGCACTGAGTTAAAGTAATTATCAACAGAAGTGAATGCGGTCTGAAAACATGGTTGAAGTCTAGAACGTGGTGCCTGAAAATTGAAGATTTCAAAAAGACATGAGATGATTATTAGAATAGAAATAATATGCAGTGTTAGAGAGAAAAGCATGAGAATGGCACTGGAGAACCAGCACAGAGAAAATAGGCCAAATGGCATTTTTCTCCACTATGATAATTTTGTGATCTGTGATTCCTCACTCCTAACAGCAGTTCAGAATGTCTTTCCTTCTGTCTATGTCTTCTTCTTGTGCTTACACCTATGTCTTCACACTTCCACTCCTCCACTTGTAGCTGTCTTTTGTGTCTGCCAGCCACAAGGCTTCCAGTCTTAACTTCCTTCTGCTCGGTACTGCTTCTAGGTCAAGGGTTGCCCGATTCCATAGGCCAGTACTCCTTATAAGGCAAGAAATACAGAATTGAGATAACAAGCATGGGGCTGGATGAACACAGCAGGTCAAGCAGCATCATAGGAGCAGGAAAACTTGACGTTTCGGGCCTAAACCCTTCATCAGAAATGGAAAAACATGCTTGTTATCTCGGATTCTCCAGCATCTGCAGTACCTTTTATCTCAAATACAGAATTGATCCTTGTTCAATTGATTCAAGCCCTTAAAACTCAGTTGCAATCATTCTTGATGTTTACAGATTCTATAGACATTTCTTAAAAATTATAGATTTTTCCTGTACTGCTTCTGGGTCAAAGATTGTTACAACGCACTTACTTGCACATGAACCCATCCACATGAACAGACACATGGGTGTATAGCTCCCCTGCAGGTGACCTTACGAAATAACATAAACACCGACTGTGAGACTGTGAACAAGGAGGATTGCTGGTGATCATGAGTAGGTAATGTGGGTCAGAGAGGTGGGGGTTGGGGACCTGGTGAGAGAAACAATGAAGGTTATCTTGTGGAGTCCCAATATTACCAGCTGGTCTTATACAGACTTGCAGTCCTGCTGAAGTCACTCAGCTGTACAGTCTCCCATAAACTGTCCTAGAAACATGAAAATAAAGGCATTCCTTAAGAGATTTGGAACTAACACTCAAAATACTGGACAATCCCTTAAAATATGGGACAATTGGTCACCCTTTTTCCCTGACCTTTTATAGGCAGTTGACCAAATGAACTAACCCCTTGCTAGGCTTTTAATTGGCTAGGTATTGAGTGATGTATTCACTCCCCTGAATACACTTCACCCTATCATGGCAACATTATGGCTGGGTCAAAATCCAGGGAGTTCTTCCCTGTCAGCTCCATGGGAGTATCTCCATTGCCCAGAATGCCATGGTTCATGCAGTAAGCTTACTATCACCATCCATATCCTGAGCATGTTCATGTGAGTGCTTGTTTGTGTGGATATGTTTAAACCTGCACTGACACCCATATGTGTGAGCTTGTGTGTCTGTCTGCATGTCTGTGCGTGTGTGTCTGTGTATGTGTGCATTTGTGTACGTACGTGTGTGTGTCTGCATTTTTGCGTGTATGTGCGTGTCTTTGTATGCATCTGCCTGTCTGTGCCTGTGTATTTGTCTGTGTGTGCGTGCCTGTGTGTGTGCCAGTCTCTGTGTGTGTGAAAGCGTGTGTGTGTGGGAGAGAGACAGTGTTGTGTGTGTGTGTGTGTGTCTGCATGTGTACGCACATGCGTGTGTTTGAGTCTGTGTGTGTGTGTCTGTATGTACATCTGTATGAGTGTGTTTATATGTCTGTGTTCGTGTCTGCCTGTATGTCTCTGTGTGTGTGTATGTGTGCATGTGTGTGTGTGTGTGTGTGTGTGTATGTATGTGAGTAGGTGTTTAATAATGAGTCACCAAAAGTGTGCATAGGCTCAGGTATAATGGCCCCAACATTGAAGAGTTGGCTGACATTCACCGGCCAGGTTTACGAAGGAAAGAGGCCATGACACAGTTCAATTTGTACCAGTATCCAAGAGCACAATATTTCATAAAAGAGTCCTTTATAATCCATTGACAGTTGAATGTGTGAGACTCTGTCGCGTGATCTATTTATGATGAGGTGTGCGGTAGCAGTGGTCTTACAGACATTTGAGTGGTTTCTGGGCTTCCACACAGGGCCACAAGCTGGGATTAACTTTAAGTCAAGGCTATCAGGCAGCACACATACTGAAAACTAAAACAAACTCCAGCCAAGGGTGCCCTCCCTCACCCTCATTCTCTGTCATTCCACAGAACATGCTTTATTATTGTTAAAGTGTTTGATGAATGCTTCATTTCTCAAGTTTAGTTGTTTTTGTTAGAAAATATATTTTCAGACATGTTGCAGTGAACCAGTAATATTCTGTAATCAGTGAAATATTCAGCAAATGTTGTGTAGAGAAATTGCTTTGGTCTCTCGGGTGTACTGCATTTCACAAAACGTTCGACTAATGTTTACACTTTTGGTTATGTTTTTTTTGAACTGTTATTTGCCAGGGACTGTGCCAAGTAAATCCACTGCCTTAATGACTTTCAAAAGAGCTCGTTACCTCCCAAAGGGTATGAAATGAACGTCAGGATCAGCAAGCCTGAGTGAGAGGGAATGAAACTAAACTACCACCAGGCAGCAATGGGCAGAACCCTAAATAGCCACTTCTCTTACTCCATCCCTTACTCTGTGTGGGCTTTTTTCAAAGTATTCTTTTGTGCAATGTGAACATCACTGCCCATTTGTTAGCCATCCCTAATTACCCCTGACGAACGGTCTAGGCCCGAAACGTCAGCCTTCCTGCCCCTCTGATGCTGCTTGGCCTGCTGTGTTCATCCAGCTCTACACCTTGTTATCCCGAATTACCCCTGTACTGCTCCACAGTTTCAGAGGATAGTTACAGGTCAGTCCGTGAGGGCTAGAGTTACATGTAGGCCAGACCGAGTTTAAAAAAAAAGCAGATTAGTTTCTCTAAAGAGGCATTAATCAATCAATGGGTGGCACGGTGGCTCAGTGGTTAGCACTGCTGCCTCACAGCGTCAGGGACTCAGGTTCAATTCCACCCTCGGGCGACTGTCTGTGTGGAGTTTGCACATTCTCCCCGTGTCTGTGTGGGTTTCCTCCGGGTGCTCCGGCTTTCTCCCACAGTCCAAAGATGTGTGGGTTAGGCCATGCTAAATTGCCCGTAGAGAAGGGGTTGAATCTTGGTGGAGATGCTC
Organism: Ginglymostoma cirratum; assembly: GCA_024137785.1. Taxonomy (NCBI): domain Eukaryota; kingdom Metazoa; phylum Chordata; class Chondrichthyes; order Orectolobiformes; family Ginglymostomatidae; genus Ginglymostoma; species Ginglymostoma cirratum. The sequence goes on from JAHRHZ010000283.1 coordinate 78,229,142, forward strand.
TTCAGAAGGTTCGCATGGACTCAATTGGTCTGCTTGCACACTACAGGGATTCTATGATTCTATCAAATTCTGGATTGTCTCACAGGCACTATCTCTGAGCCTAGCTTTCAATTGCAAATTCCTGCCCAGCCACAGCAGTTCCCATAGGGGAGACAGAGGAAGACCAACAGCACAACATTGAAGATTCACTTGGTCTGATACTGGCAGCCACTGCTCAGACACTGGCTCCGTCATGGAGGATAGCACCAGGCACAAGAAGGCTGCAGTCAGGTTGGGGGTAAAGAATAGTTCATTGACTCACTGGAAGTGAGTTCACAGAAAAAGTTCAATGAGGCAGGGTGCAGGAGAACAATGATGAGAATTCCTATTGCTAGGAAATTGCTCTGTTTGGGTTCTGCTGCATCTGCCTGCAGGATCCTAGGGACTCATCCTTCCGTGTGGCCTTTTTGTTCACAGGGCCACCTACTCCCCCTACCTTTCTATTCCAGATTGATTAAATAGCTTCCAAATTCCATGAGCTCCCATCGGGATTTGAACCCACATCACGTGAACATTAGACTGGCTCTCTGGATTCCTAGTCCAGTGGCAGTACCATGCCGTCACCATTGCCTGCCCACCATTGGGCCAGTTGTGGCTTCCAAGGGCCAGCAGACGGTGCATCTAAGTGAAACCCAGTCTGTGTGTCTCATATGTAAACTATCCTTTATTCTACATGCGTTCAATATTTTTCAATGTGAGCCATTAACTCTATCTCTCTCTCTCCACAGATGTTGTCAGATCTGCTGAGTTTCTCCAGCATCATCCGTTTTGTTCATTCTCAACTCAACTGTGGGAGTGAGACTGAGCTGTTGAAATTCTGAGGGAATCTGATCCCCTCTCTGAGCTTGTTCTCACCAAAAGTGACTGCCTTTCTTCATTTCACTGCATTGTAAAAGGTAAAGTCACCACTGGGCCCTCTCTCATTAGAGAGTGAGAGACGACTGATGATGGTTTAACCTGACGGTCACCATGCCTCAGGCGAGGGAGAGGGTGAGAAGATTGAGATTTTTTAGTTGGTACACCAACTTAACCCATGCCGTAGGTATCATTCTGCATCACAAACCAACCAGCCAACTAACTGAACTAACCATGTATATCACCTGTCTGCAGCAATACTGGCTCCCAGTTTACATGATCAGATCTGGTGATAATGGTGATCACTGGCTGTGGATTCTGGTTGATGATATTTCAGGGAGTACATCACTGTCTGCAAAGTGTTTTGGGACATCCTGCGGTTGCGAAGGTGATATGAACTGTCTTTAACCCTGTATGGGGAATGTTATTCTTATTACTCATTTGTGGGATGAGGCTGTTGCTGGGCAGGGCAGCATTTATTTTCCATTCCTCATTGCCAGAGAAAAAATGGTGGTGAGCTGCCTTCCTGTACTGTTGCAGTCCCTGGAGTAGAGGTACATCCACATTCCCATCAGGAAGGGAGTTCCGGGATTGTAACCCAGTGGCACTGATATATTTCCAAGTCAGGATGGTGTATGTCTAGGGAGGAATTTTCAGCTGTTGGTGTTTGCGCATATCTGCTGCCTTTGTCCTTCTAGATGGTTATGGCCATGGGTTTGGAAGATGCTATTGGAGGAGCCTTGGTGAATTGCTGCAATGCATCTTTCACATGCTGCCTTCATGCTGTGTTGGTGAAGGGAATCAATGTTGAAGGCAGTGGGAGTGGTGCCAGACAAATGGGTTACTTTGTCCTTAGGAAAGGAAAGTACTGCAGATGCTGGAAATCTAAAATAGGCACAGAAAATGCTGGAGAAACTCAGCAGGTCTGGTAGCACTTGTGGAGAGACAAACAGAGTTAACATTGAGCCCAGTATGACTTTTCTTCGGAGCTCGTTCCTTAGACCTTACATAAAACTGCAGAATATAGTGTTGAGAATGTAAAGAAGGAAGGATGTGTCCATATCTATTTGACTAATATGGAATAGTTTTGCAATTTGGATCATCGACCAACAACTAGCAACAACCCCCTGGTTAGATCAGGGGATTGACTCTGCTTCCTAGACTGTGGTGTTGGAATGCGTCTACAATTTCATCAGGAAGTCTGAATTGCTGCATCAACATGTGCTTTTCCACCAATTTTGTAGACAGAACGCATTTTCCATCACCCGAATGATCAGCAATCTCTCCCACTCCTACTACCTGCCATTAATGTGTGTTGCAGGGGTTGACAGGTTCACGTCTACCTTTTCTAGAACATTCAAGGATGGACAACCAATGCTGGCCTAACCAATGAAACCCACAAGCAATGAACAAATTGGTTCAGTCATGTTACAGACACACATCAAGTTCATCAAGCCCCGGAGTTGGACATACATGGAATTTCTGGTCACTCACTGCATCACAGATCTTCCTCCAGGCCACAGCGTGGATATTATTGGAAGCCTGGGTATGGAGGAAGGGTAATTCAGTCCAGAATTTGCTTGTGATATTCTGACAATCATAGCCTGAACATTTAATTTGCTACCTGTTAGTTCCATATGCAGCCAATGACATAAGTCAAAAGAGGTCTGTTCAGAGCCATTACACACAGGCTCAGAAATTAGTCTGTTTTCTAGTCCAGATTAACAACAATAAGGGGTGACTTTAAAGAGGTTTATAAAGTGAAGAGGACATGGATAGAGTGAATAGCCAAGGGTATTTCTCCAGGGTAGGGGATTCCAAAACTAGAGGGCAAAGATTTAAGGTGAGAGGGGAAACATTTAAAAGGGACCTAAGGGGTAACTTATTCACACAGAGGGTGATGCTGGTATAGAACGAGCTGCCAGAGGAAGTGGTGGAGGAGGGTACAATTACAACATTTAAAAGGTGTTTGGATGGGTATATGAATATGGTGTGGAGGTGCCGGGGTTGGACTGGGGTGGACAAAGTCAGAAGTCACACGACACCAGGTTATAGTCCAACAGGTTTATTGAAATCACAATCTTTCAGAGCAAAGCCCCTTTGTCAAGGGTTTCACCTGAATTCTAATGGAGGAGCAGCCTCTGAAAGCTTGTGATTTCAAATAAAACTGTTGGACTATAAGCCGGTCTCATCGTAAATGATTAGGAAGGGCTTAGAAGGGTATGAGCCAAATGCTGGCAAATGGGACTAGATTAATTTAGGATGTCTGGTTGGCAGGGACTAGTTGGACGGAAGGGTTTGTTTCTGTCCTACACATCTCTAAAACACATTCTCCTGAACTGAGAATGGACAATCACTGGGCTTCAGGCCTGGGTAGCAGTTTTGTCATGACCATGTCCAACCAACCAGCTCACCCCAAGCAGAGAGACAAATCTTAAGCCATCCACTTGACTGTCCTTTAGGACAAAGTCATGGAAGAGGTTGATTGAGCAAGGAATAGCTAATCTCTTTGCATGCTCATCTTTCTTTGGTTCCTTCACAGGGCATCTTGATAAGGCTGAAATTTATTGACGCTACCCAGTTAGTCTTGAGAAGGTGGTGGTGAATTGGCTAACTCAATGACCTTGCTGTGGGTTTGGAGTCACAGGTTGGTCAGGCTGGGTATGGATGGCAGATTTCTTTGGAGGGTCAACTTGCTCTTAAGAACCAATCTGGTACCTTCATGGTCACCACAACCAATGCTGGATTTTATGCCCCTCCCTCTAGTTGTAACTAATTCAATTTAAATTCCTCAGTTTCTATGATGGGATTTGAAAAAAACCAAAAGAATTGCGGATGCTGGAAATCTGAAACAAAAGCAGAAATTGCTGGAAAACCTCAGCAAGGTCTGGCAGCATCTGTGGAGAGAAATAAGAGTTAACATTTCGGGTCACTAGACACAAAATGTTTATTCTGATTTCTCTCCACAGATGCTGCCAGATCTGCTGAAATTTTCTGGCAATTTCTGTTTTTGTTATTTGAACTCATATCTCTGGCTAAGCCACATTTAGGTCTAGAGTGAGTAAAAAGGGTGGGTTTCTGTCTCCAAACCAATGGTGTTTTTTTGACAATCTGAAAATTCCATGTGTTACGCACCAGTGGTTTGAGTTCTGGACCTACTTTACCGAGCTGACCCCAGACTCCTCGACTGCCCAGGAGGGATCTGACCTCATATTCTGCTGGTTTAGTAGGTCAGACCTCTAGTTTCTCAGTCCTATAACATACCTCCTGTACCTGTACCCTGCTGTGCAATGCAAACTCCAGGGCTCACCCACCATTAGTTATACAATCTAGAACATGAACCGGAAAGGTGGTGATTCCACAAATAATTTGTGAAGGAGGTTAGACAGGTTCTTCAGGGTTAGGAACTTGCATAATATAAACAAGAAGCAGGATTGTGGGATGAAGCTCTTTCAAAGAGCCAGCACGAGCAGGAGGGACCAAAAGGACGTCTATGCTGTAAATTTCTACGGTTTTGTGACATCTGCCAAGCAACATTAAATTCGCATCTGCTTATTTTCGGATCTTTGTAGAAACATATAAAATAGGAGCAGGAGTAGGCCATTTGGCACTTTGAGCCTGTTCACCACTCATTATGATCGTGGCTGATCATCCAACTCAACACTTTGTTCCCATTTTCTCCCCATACTCTTTGACCCCATTAGCTCTAAGAATAATATTTAACTCCTTCTTGAAAACATTCAGCTTTTTGCCCTCAACCTCTTTCTGTGGCAGAGAATTCCACAGGCTCCCCCACTGTCTGGGTGAAAACATTTCTCCTCATCTCAGTCCTAAATGACCTCCATATCCTTAAACTGGTTCTGGACTCCCCCGTTATCAGGAACATCCTTTCTGCATTTACCCTGCCTGGCCCTCTTAGAATTATATAGGTTTCTATGAGATACCTCTTATTTGCCTGATCTCCAGTGAGCATAATCCTAACCAGCCTCTCTTCCTACATCAGTCCTGCCATCCCAGGAACAAGCCTGGAATGCAAAGTTTGTTTCAACAAAGCAGAACTGTGTCTCATCTGAGTAACATCTCAACATTTTTTTTATTAACAAAACAGGCACACATACAAAAACACACATATATATAATATGTATTTGTACAGTATTTACAGCAGCCTCAGTCCTCCAGAGGGACAACGTGCAAGGTACCAGCCACAGTCTGAGCTGAGGGTGGGTGAATGCTCCTGATTAATCAGTGCCAGCTATCAGCTGTCTGAGTCTACCTCACTCTCCTGGGCTGCTGAAGTGGATTCTCCAGAAGCCTTCCCCACCGGGGCGTTTTTTGAAATTTTATTCCATTTCTGGGAGTCCGATTCCTCCGATGATGATCTCTTCTGCCGCCTCCATTTGGCTCGGCGGTTCTTAAACCAGACCTGAGCAAGAGAAACAAAAGTCAAACAGTTCAAGCCTTAATTTCTGAGGAAGCGCACTTTATCAGAGATGTCAAAAGATCTGAGCACAAAACCTCGGTTGACCCTCTGACTGCAGTATTACAAGAGTGCAACACTGTTTGAGGCAGTCTTTCAGAGAAGATGTTAAACTAAGACCCTACCACAGGTAGTAAAGGACTCCAGGGCTACCCTTCTAATGAAGACAAGGTAAGAGCTCCCTCGTGTCCTGGTCAATGTTTAACCCTTATCCTCTATTATTGAACAGATTATCTGCTCACTGTCTAATTACGTGTAAATTGGCTGCCATATTTCCTACATCCAATGTGGGAATATTTGACTACACTGGCATATCTTTCACATTCCTAACTGCCTTTGTAGAGATATTGTTAGCTGCCTCTGTGAGATGCTGCAGTACAAGATAGGAGCCACACTCAATGCTGACAGGAAGGAAATTCCAGGGTTTTGTCCCAGCAACAGCAAAGGAACAGTAATATAGTTCCAATGAAAGCACTTTGGGACTCCTGATGGCATAACAGGCACTATACAAATGCAAGTTCTTATTTTATTGAGATTCTCCAAGACTAGTGCAAAGGGAACTTACTGGCATTGTATCAATGATTTGATTTATCGTTGTCACATGTACCTAGGTACAGTGAAAAGTTTTGTCTGCAGTACAGGCAGATCATAACGTCCGAAGATCACAGAGTGATAGAAAAGAATGAGGAATACAAAGTTACGACTGCAAAGAAGGTGCACCAAAGCAAAATCAACATTAGATTTGAAATTTGAGGAGTCCATTCAGAAGGCGAATAACAATTGGGAAGAAGCTGTTCTTGAACCTGTTGGTACGTGTGTTTAAGCTTTTGTGTCTTTTGCCTGATGGAAGAGGTTAGAAGAGATTATAACCAGGTGGGAGGGGTCTTTCATGATATTGTCTATCTTTCTGAGAAGTGTAATTGGAGTCATTGGATGGAAAGTTGGCTTGCGTGATGTACTGGACGATGTTCACAACTCTCTGTAGTTTCTTACAGTCCTGGGTGGAGCAGATGCCATTCCAAGCTGTGATGCATCCAGATTGAATGCTTATCTGGTGCATCTGTATAAAAGTTGGTGACAGACCTTATGGACATGCTGAATTTCCCTAGCCTCCTGAGGAATAAAAGGTGTTGTTGTGCCTTCTTGACCATCACATCAACGTGGAAGGACCAGGGCAGATTGTTGGTGATTTTCACGTTAGGAACTTGATGCTCTTGACCATCTCCACCTCAGCTCCATTAATATAGACAGGAGTGTGCCCTCCTCCTTGCTTCCTGATGAGACGCTTCAAGTATGTGGAGAGACAAGAGAAGCCAGACTGCTAGAGATGTGATTGAGTTTTTCAAAGTCATGAAGGTTATTTATTGATTAAATAAGGAGAAACCAGCAGGATCAGGAGCAGCAGTGACCAGAGATTTAAAAATGACTGGCAAAAGAAATAGGGGTGAGATAAAGAGAAATGTTTTTGCACAGTAAAAGTTGTTATGATCTGGGATACGTTGCCTGAAAGAAGGGTGGAAGCCCATTGAAAAGTTGTTTTCAAAAGAGAACTGAATAAATAGTTGAAAAGAAATCTCTTTCAGGGATACGGGGCAAGAGCAGGAGAGAGGCAGTAGTCAGAGAGCTGGAGCAGGGACGATAGACCGAATGGCCTACTCTATGTTTCCAATTTATCCTCACATACAGGAAAAAATAATGATTTAGTGGAGATTAAATCCACTGCAAACATCAGTGAGTTTAAGCATATTAATTATTCATGATCCTCTAGAAAGAAGAATCTGAATTTTTGAACTTTCAACTAGTGAGGGTAACTCTAGCTGAGGGCAGGAAATGGAACTGAAACAGTTGTAAAAATTATTTCTAATTTTCCTCTATTCTGGAACTTCTTTCAACCTTGTATGCCAGCTATTTAGATTGTATCCTTGAATTTATTTTTCAGCTGTTGGCATCATCATCATGCTGGAGAAGGTGGTGAGCTGCTTTCCTAAACTGGTGAAGGAGGGAGAGAATGAACAAAGAACAAGCAAGGAACAAAGAAAATTACAGCACAGGAACAGGTCCTTCGGCCATCCAAGCCTGTGCCGATCCAGATCCTCTATCTAAACTTGTCGCCTATTTTCCAAGGATCTGTATCCCTCCGCTCCCTGCCCATTCATGTATCTGTCTAGATACATCTTAAATGACGCTATTGTGCCCGCCTCTACCACCTCCGCTGGCAACGCGTTCCAGGCACCCACCACCCTCTGTGTAAAGAACTTTCCACGCATATCTCCCTTAAATTTTTCCCCTCTCACCTTGAAATCATGACGCCTAGTAATTGAGTCCCCAACTCCGGGAAAAAGCTTCTGGCTTTCCACCCTGTCTATACCTCTCATGATTTAGTAGACCTCAATCAGGTCCCCCCTCAACCTCCGTCTTTCTAATGTAAATAATCCTAATCTACTCAACCTCTCTCCATAGCTAGCTTGAGGTTTGCCCTTCCTCCCCTCTCTCTTCACATATTTGTAGATCCTTTGAACCAAATGCTGCATTTCCTCAACATAACACAGCCTGGTCACATCACCTCTCACTTCACTGAACTCGTCCACCCCAACTTCAATCCCTGCCACCTCAGGAGTTTTGGGATTCTTTGTTAAATTAAATGTTTAGATGTGATGCCTTGTAGTGTACAAATATTACATTGCATGTCTGCGGTGTGTAGATTGTACCCAGTCATTATCGAGTTTTTCATAATGTTGCAGTCAACACTGATGATCTGATAGCAACGAACAATTTGATGTTGGTCAGAAGTATCGTTGAATTTTAGCAACAAATGAAAAAGAACTTGGCTCCTCCGGTCAGTCTTGTCCTCTCCCGCACCTCTCAAGATATTGGTGGGAGAGGTTTCCAAAGTATTGGTGTTGGACACCATTCCAGTACATCATTCACCGTTTCAGTGCAGACTCAATGGGCCAAAGACTGCTCTGTATGACTGTAATGGCCATTCTACACATGAGCTATGTCAGCAAGTTGACCATGGCACTGCCTAGCCTGACCCTGTGCTCTGTTTTGATGCATAAGATAGGGCGCCTTCATTAAAAATGCCCAACCATGATCTGTCTGCACATGGGCACTTGCACCCATTGGCACATCAGGCCATTAGTGAAATATAGCTCTTGATGTGTGTTTAAAAAGAATCTCTCATTGGTTCCGCAATAACACTGTGTGAAGGCCTTAGAGTGCAAAGGAGTAAACTGTTTTATGTGTAAATACGCAAAAGGAGGTCACAGGACGAAGAATAAGCAAAGGTTGGCTGTCCGGCTGGAAAAGCAGAATGATAAAGTTCAGGCTGTATTAAGCTGCGCCCTGCAACCTTGAATATGTTGTATAATTGAAAGCTTGGGCACATTAGTTTCCCCATGAGCTTTAATCAACAAATGATGTGCTGGTAAATCACCGAGTGTTGACCTCTCACTTAATTATCAATTCTCACTCTCCAGATTACTTTTAACACCGATACTGTGTGTATGCTCTCGGGGGGCTTATGCCACAGTGCAGCCTTTTTATTTCTTGCATTACCTATATAAACACACATTTCCATATTGACACATATCTGTGCACGGATGCTACACTGACAGAAGCAACTATCAGGAGAAGGAACCTTGGCCTCGCTTACCCTTCTTAATCCATGAAGCAGAGACTGTTGTCAACTCACAGTGTGCTGAACACAGGACATCCTCACTCTGTGAGGAAACCCTACTTTATTTCACTAAATATAAATTTTCATGACTAGAAAGTCTCCCTAAGTAAGAGATTTCAAGATCCCCTACCATCCTCCTTTAGAATCATTTCTCAGTCCTGAAGCACATTTAATTACCCCAACTTCACTGTCCATATCACTGTACACGGTAGCCAACTTCACAATTGTATTATCTTTTCAACTCCTCGATTCCTTTTTTACTGTTAACAATCTTCACAAAGGATTAATATAACCAGATTCACACAAAGTACAGGTAGCATCATTGAAGTCAAATATTCATTTATCACTGTTATATTCAGAGGTGGCACAGTGGTTAGCAGTGCTGCCTCACAGCACTAGGGACCTGGGTTCAATTCCAGCCTCAGGCAACTGTCTGTGTGGAGTCTATACATTCTCCCTGTGTCTGTATGGGTTTCTTCTGGATTTCTCCCACAATGCAAAGATGTGCAGGTTAGGTGGATTGGCTATAGTGTCCAGGCATTTGCAGACTAGTTGCATTCCACATGGGAAATGTAGGATAAGGGGATGGGTCACTGTGGGCTCAATGGGATGAATTGTCTACTTCCACACTGTAGGAATTTGATAAAAAATTCTATTCTACAGTTTAAGTTTTTATAACCTGGTCTATTGAGTACACACATAGAGCTGATATATAACACACAGGAAACACAAGGATCAGCACTACCAGCTGAAATCATAATAATCTATATTAATGACTACTGAAGGGACTGAGAGCAACATATCCAAGTTTGCTGACGATACAAAGCTATTTGGGAAAGTAACCTGTGATAGGCACAAAAAGAGCCTGCAAAGGAATATAACCAGGTCAAGTGAGTGGGCAAGAAGGTAGCAACATGAGTATACATCTTAGGTGGAGGGTCGGGGGGGAGCGGGGGGAAGCGGAAATTGAGAAATTGCGCACTTTGCTGGAAGCAATAGGAAAACAGAATATCATTTTCACATGTGAAATTATTAAACAGTGGTCTTCAGAGGGATTTGGCTGTCTTTTTACAAGAAACGTGGAAAGTTAACATCTAACTACAGCAAGCCATTGGAAGGAAAGTGTTAAGTTAGCTTTCATTTTGAAGGGTTTGGAGTACAACAGAAAGAAATTTTCCTGCATTGGTACAGGTTTTGCTGAGATCACACCTGGAACAAAGGCAGAATTTTGGTCTCTCACAGGGCAACAGTAGATGTTCTCTCGATTGATTCCTGAGATGAGAGCCATGCCCTATGAGGGAGATAAAGTAGAATTCTCAAGTTTAGCTGATCTCATTGAAATCTACAAACGTCTGAGGAAGCTTGATAGGAAGCATACTAAAAGGTTCTTTCTCTGGAGTCTAGATCACACCCTCACTCACTTGTGCACACTCACACTCACGCATTTTTCACACACAAATTCTCTCCTGGGAGATTCAGTCCCATTACATATTTTTCATTCTAAAGCACCATGATGAAAGATCCGATGTAATTTTGGAACCTGATTACCAAGATAATTAACTGAGTTAGGAATTTATTCCATTTGCAATGCTCTCACTTTAACTTCCCCAAGTGTTGCTGAACTTTGGAAATGTCTGCCTTTGGATTGATTCATTTATGGAAAGTAAGCATACTTTTCTTTCAAACAAAGTGTGCAATCAGGTAATTTCTCCCAAGTGAGAAAAGGAGTTTGACCCTCATTCCACATTCTAACACAACCCACAATCAGCTGAGAGGCCAATGGTCAAAATGGACTAATCCATAAAATTTATGGTGTGATTATTTGTCTATCCATAATACTACTCATGGCTTCACGTTGAATTGTTTTCTCAATCTTTTTTTTTAATTATTCCTTTTCTTGTTTAAAAAATATTTGAAGAAGACAAAGAAAATAGGAGGACAAAAAAAATCCCCATAACCTACTCCACCCAAGGAGATGAATTTGAAATCCTCTAATAAAATTAGTCATTCCTGGTGTTGTTGTAAATCTTCTCTGGACCCTCTCCAAGGTCTTGGAAAAATAAGTTGGAATCCCTTATAGTGCCTCAGGATGTCCCACACTTTTACACAGCCAATTAAATTCTTTTGAATCGCGATGCTAAAGGAAATGTAACAACTGATTTTCACACAGCAGGACTGCACATATACAATGAAGGAATGATTAATTTGTCTGAGAGGTAAATATTTGCCAGGACATCAGGAGGAATTCCCCACTCTGCTTTGGATCTTCCACATTCAGCTGAAAGGTCAAACACAACCACAGTGTCATTGTCTGATCACTGGGATGCCAGTGTAGAGTATGTGGTGAATAGACTTTCCAATGTTGTGCCCCATGATGAGGCTGTACTGGTCAAAATCACAATGAGATAGGGCGGCATGGTGGCTCAGTGGTTAGCACTGCTGCCATGCAGCGCCAGGGACCAGGATTCAATTCCACCTTTGGGCAACTGTCTGTGCGGAGTTTGCACATTCTCCCCGTGTCAGCGTGGGTTTCCTCCGGGAGCACCAGTTTCCACCTTTAGTCCATATATGTACAAGTTAGGTGGGTTGGCCGTGCTAAGTTGCTCCATAGCATCCAAGGATGTGTAGGTTAGGTGGATTAGCCATGGGAAATGTGGGGTTATGGGTATAGGGTAGGGAGTTGGGTCTGGGCGGGATGTTCTTTGGAAGGTCAGTTCAGACTTCATGTGCTAAATGGTGCTGTAGGGAATCTGAAAGATGTCTACTGTGTCTGATAATGGATCACTTCAGCCATCTCCAGTTCCCCTATTTTCTATTCCAAGAATTTTCAGGAAAACCTGAATGGGTTGAGGCTCTCTTTTTCAGAAAAGAGAAGACCAAGGAGGTGATCCATTCAAAGTATTTACTCTCATGAAGGTATTTTACAAGATAGTGATAGGAAACGTTACCATGTGAAAGACAACATATATATAATTACTAACGAATCCCCCTTCAGGATTCAGGAGAATCTTGTTTATTTAGTGGTTAAAATATAAAATTGACTGCCACCAAAGTGATTGAGGGAAATGGCACAGGTGCTTTTAAGCGAAAAAGGAACAGAGGGTGTGCTGGTCGAGAGAGATGAATAGAATTGAGAGTAGGCTTAAAGAATCGTTGAGGCCAGTTGGATTGAATGATTGGTTTATGTGCTGTTAATTTGATGTAATGAGACAGCAAGAAGTGAACCTTTTGCAAAGAGAGAGGAGGAGGAGGAAACTAAAATGAGAAAAGGGATCAAAAATAGAGAAAAAAGTAATATGTCCTGATCCAGTTTGGGCAAATACTCAAGCACTGGTTTGGCTCACTTGAATGATTTAAGCTAACGTGGCTGCCTCATATTTCTAAATTGTCCAGATGGTAATAATCTCATCTCAGAGTTAAAATGTTTCACAATTCAAACACCACTCTAGGATTTAAGTAGATAATCTAGGCTGGTAGCTCAGTGCAGTACCGAGGGACGTAATAGTGTCTTATGGATAGGATGAGCTTGTTTTGATGGTTGTAAAAGACTGTGTGACACTTTCTCAAAGGAGATTATGAAGTTCTCTGAAGAGTCCTGGCTGACATTCACAACTTAGCACCTCAGCAGATTTACTGATCATTTGTCATATTTGCTTCCTGCGAGATCTTGCTGCGCTTAAATCATCTGGGTCAACAAAAAAAATGTGAAAGCCCTTCAAGGGCAAAGCATGTTGGGATATTCCAAAGGTGTGACAGACAGCCAATTGTAACTTAGTTCTTTTTTATGGAAAATGCAGATTTTGTGAGATCTGCTGGACAGGATGTAAGGGAACACTCTGGGAACCGCACCAGACACCAATTCTCTGTCAAAAATAGAGTGCAATCGTGCTCAGCAGTTTCAACAGGCCACTTTAGGAGTGAACAGATTTGATTATGTATACTGGAAAGAGCCTGGAATAGTCTCACACAAAAGTAGAAAACAGGGAATAGGAATTTGAGGGTAAAAGCCAGTTAACAACAAACTAATTGTGAATAGTTTTAAAATTCAATTTAAAATATAACAGTGAAGATTAACAAAAATAAAAAATTTTACTATTAACATTAACTGCAATAGATATAATATTTAACCATTTCTGTACATAATATTTAATAATTTCTGTACATAATACAAACTCATTGTCCCATCATTCACTGAATAGCACACACAACTAGACTTCTATACAACAGAATAGTTCAATCACTGGATAAGGTAAAAACTCAGACCATTATACAATAGATCCATTGTACCATCACTCACTGGGAAAAAAACCAAACCTGCATAGAACAGAACCACTGTTCTGTTAATGTTTACATAGTTTTAAACACAGACAATAAACAATAGATCCAGGATTTGAGTAAATTTTATCATCAATCTACTGTTATATTGTTGCCTCATTAAGATAAATAAAGACCAATAGATAACAAGATAACAGATGAAGACCATTAAGCACAGCTTATGTATTCCATTAGGGACTGTGCTAAAATGGTACCTTTTAAAATCCATTTGTCATCAACCCAGTGACTTTACCTCCATGACTGTACCCAGGAGTCAGTCCACTTGTTGATCACTTGTGTTGTACTCATATCAGATCGGAATTTATGTTTTAATTGTTTCAGTCTGAGTACCCTTGTCCTATTCCTGACAATTTAATTTTAAAATAATTATGTTTTCTGTACCCAGTGTACAGGATCACCCTTCAGATCCCTTTTTCCTGGGTTGAAGAGTCCAATTCTTTTAACTCCAGACTTTTACTTCCAGGGGTTGGCTTCATGTCTCTTTACTGCATTTTCACCAGTGCCTCAGAGTTTTCCCTTGGTGTCTCAGAGACCAGGACTAGATTGGCATATGTCCCGACATGGGGATTACCAGTGAGAATCTTTTTTGTTCTTATAATTTTGCCACAGATTTTCCTACTGAGCTTTGAAAAACATGAATCAGACAAACTGAAAGATTGTGAAAAGCCTCGCTGGTTCACCAAAGCACTCAGGACCACATTTTACAGATACATGTTGCCACAGCAATATCAGAACATAGGGAATCCTTGGCTTGTCCCATTGATGTTCCAATTGGAGCTCTGGACCAACAAGATTCCATAGGGTCATCACACATTGATAGTAAATTCAGCCTGTGCTCTTGCACAATCCATATCATCCATCTCTTTCCCATAACTCAGTTTGTTGGAAGGGGCTGTAACATTCCATCTGAGTGGATTGAAGCTGTTCTATTTCCATTGAGTTTGATATCGGTGCTTTGAGAGGTTTAAGTCAGAGGACAAGTTGGATAGATTTGGCTGGTACCTTGTGACTACCAATGATTGAGAACTGATCCAACCAAAGGGTATGGAATGTTAAAGAAATTTGATGGAGTAGGAGAAATTATTTCGGCTGGTGGAGGATCAAGAACATTGCAGCATCAACCACGTGCTTCCTTCATGATTGCAGGGTTTCACCCTTCACTGCTCATCTGCAGTATTACACAGCTCCTTCATAAGAGGGGTCAGTTAACTCGGTTGGTTGGGCAGCTAGTGTACATTGCAGAGTGATGCCAACAGTTTGGGTTCAGTCCGTAGCCTGACTAAAGTTACCGTGAAGCACTGTCTGACACAACCTCTCTCCCTGCCTGAGGTGTTGTACCCTCACAGTAAATCTAATGAGAGAGTAACCTTATGGTCTGGTAAAACTATGCTGACTTGATTTTCATTGACCATTTTAAGTGACTTGGCCAGTTTTAAATTTTTCTTTTATTTATCTCTTACCTGTGTTTTTCTCTGTTTTGTGTGAATGGTGACTGAAAATGAATGTTTTGGGTTTTGAAACATAGGCATTAATCAGCTTTACCAAGTGGTTTAATTTTCTCTGCTAAAACTTTTGTGTATCTAACAAACAGGTAAGTCTTTTGATTAAGATACAAAACCAGTATCTGGAAATTAATTATTTGTAAAGTCTGGGATTAGTTATTCAAAAGTTTGTTTAGGAGCAATCGGAGTGACTATTTGGGGATCTTGAAAATTATTTAATTTTACTGTATTACAAATACAGAGGTAGTTCAGATTTAGTTTAGTTCTCTTTCTCTATGTTGTAACATAGGGAGTGACACTCTACAATTCACCAGTTTTCCAATGAATGGAAATGGGAAACTTACTTTAGATGCTCAATGGGTAGCTCTCGTGCACTCTGAGCCAGAAAGTTGTGGGTTCATAATCCCACTCCAGAGAATCGTGCGCATAATCCATGTGGGAACTTGTGGTGTAATCCAAAGGGAGTGATACACAGTCAAAGATGATCAACTTTCAGACATTAAACTGAGACCTCAGTTATCCTCTCAAATCCATGTAAAAAAATCCTGCAACACTATCTTTATGCCTAATCTTTATGCCTTAAACCATGTTATTAAGAGAACAAAATCCGGGAACATGGATAATGTCACATTGCTGTTTGTCTGCAGGATCTGCCTCTATACTTCCGACACGTGAGCAGTGAAAAATCCTTCAAAATTCTTCATTGGCTGGTAAGCATTTTGGAATGTTCAAAGATGGTGCTATATAAATGCAGGAAATCTCCCTTCCTCTTACCTCCACTTTCTCCTCCCGGAGATGGACTCTCCTGGCCAGCTGTTCCCTAGTGCCCACATCTGGGTACTTGGTCTCCTGAAAAAGGTTCTCCAGGGCTTCCAGCTGTTCATCTGTGAAGATGGTTCGGTGACGACGCTTCCTCCGGCAGTGGAGCTGGTTCAGAAGCTGCAGTTCAGTGCGGGATAGAGCCCCCAGGCTCACATAGGGCAGCACCTGGGGGGCAACTGGGGACAGGTATGCAGAAGCAGCCCCTTCTAATCCTTTCAGAACAGGAAAGAAGAAAATCAGCTCCCACTCATTTTACGACTGGATTTATCAATTAGACCATGACCGATACAGACCAATGATGAGAATTTCAATACTGATGTACTGTCGAATTGGGAGCTAGTGTGAAAACAATGCTGTGTTGTAGAGTCATAACGTCATACAGCACGGAAACAGACCCTTCGGTCCAAGCAGTCCATGCTGACCATTATCCCAAACTAAACTGGTCCAACTGCCTGCTCCTGGCCCTTTTCCCTGCAAACATTTTCTTATTCATGGACTTATTCAAATGTCTTTTAAACGTTGTAACTGTATCCACAACCACCACTCCCTCCTGGCAGTTCGTTCCACACACGAACCTCTCTCTGAGTGAAAGTATTGGCCCTCATGACCTTTTTAAATCTTTGCCCTCCCACCTTAAAACTATGCTCCCTTGCTTCGAATTCCCTCAACCCAGGGAAAAGACCCTTGATATCCACCTTATCCAAGCCCCTCGTGATTTTATAAACCTCTATAAGGTCACCCCTCAACCTCCTACACTCTGTGAGTGGACTTAGTGTGAGTTTGGCTAGAAAGTGTTCAATGAGCTCAAGTTTATGGAGTGTAGAATGTGAGAGACTGCCTGGAGGTGTATTGGAATTGTCAAATTTAAAGGAGATAAAATCATAGACAAAAGCTTTGAGTTGCAGATCACAGAATTGTCACAGCACAGAAGGAGGCTATTCAGCCCATCACAGATATGCAGAGGCAGGGCACAACCGGGTGATGATACAAAGCTGGAAGTAGGCATTCTTACTGACAGTGTGAATACAAGGTTGGAAGGTCATCTCAGGAGTTGGAGTGGTCCAGGACAGCCCCGGAGGGAGAGGGCTAATGTTGGTGGCTATGGAACACAGTTGGTAATGGGGACAGTTTTGAGAGAATCTCTTGTCATTCAACTCTGAATGTCAGGTAAGCAGCAATGACAAATCAAAGGCAGTGAAGAAATGGTGGAATGTGGTGCTGAGGTAAAGCTCAGGAGTAGGTTTCCATGTATATTCCCAGAACTAAAACCCTTATTACAGATGGGGTGGTAGCCAGTACAGACACTGCATAATTCATGGATTTGACAGTCTGGCAGCTTCTACAATGAGGGGCTGATCCACAATGTCAGCCCCTTTCCTGTATAGATACATGACAGATGCCCACACCGTCTCCTTCCACCCCACAGCTGTAACCTAGGAGCTGATTTCCACCCTTCGATAATATAAACTGGGAATCATGATTCAACTTGGAATGATGTGGGGTAAAACTAACTCAGAGCTGTAAACTAAAATAGTGTATTCTAATGTGTCCTTACCAGTCTCAGGCCAGTTAACCATAACCCTCACCTCTTCTGTGAATCATCTCTGAGCCCAGCCTGCTAAATAAATACACATCTCAATAAAAGCTGGATGACTAACTCCTCATCTTCCGCTTGGTGACCTTACAAACTTTGGGACTCACTATAGAATTTAACAACTTCAGAGTGTGAACATCTCCGTCCGTGTCTATTACCCAGCCCCAGATCCCAGGTCCTCTCATGGTCAGAGGAAGGGTCACCAGACCCAAAACCTTAACTCTGTTTTCTCCTTCACAGATACTGCCAGACCTGCTGAGCTTTTCCAGCAGCTTTGTTTTTGTTCCTCTCATGGAATGTGTTGCTTTCAGCTCAGCCAACCCATTTTCACCTCCTCATAGTCTCCATTATCACCTATCTGGCTTTTCTTATTCTCTGGTTTAACATTAACAATCTTTTTGTTTTGCCCATCTTTTTCCCTTCTGTTTCTCCACCTATCCGCTCATTCCTTCCCTGACCCTATTCCCCACTGGCCCTGACAGCAGCATAAATATAACCTTTTCCTGGCTGCTAACAATTCTGAAGAAGGTCACTCAATTTGAAATATTAACTCTGTTTTCTATCCATGATGCTGCCAGACCTACTGAGTCTCGCCAGCAATTTCTGGTTCTGTCTATACCCATCCCAGTCACATGTGGAACCACATCCAAATTAACAGAGATAGCATATTTTATGAGTGACCTCCACAAAAAGAAAATGAACAAAGCTGTCTTTCTAAAACACAGCAACGCTGACTCTGTCTGCTCAGTTTTCAACTATTCTAAAAGCTTGCCCATAGCTGATATAGGACAGATAGACAGAGACCCTCCTTAAGTAACAGAGAGAGATTAACAATTTTCCTTGCTAGCATCACACTTCCCAAATCTTTGAAAGATTACTTGCCAATACTTCCATAAATTTCCCACCCACCTGCTTTAAAGCCACCAGGTAGAAATTATCACATTTCTGAGATTTATTTCTAAATCACAATATTTTCTCCATTACTATTTTCTTATTTAAGTTAAATTAATTGTGTCGGATTTGTTTTTAAGTTCCTATTCTATCACTGGTACCTTATGCTCTTCTGTTATTGTGGAAATGGATGTTGAACTCTCATGCTAAAATTCTGGTATAGCCCCTTGTGGTTTGTTACAAAATTATATTTATCTTTGTTTACTAGAGTCACATCACTCCTCACTATATCCTTCTTTACAATGTATTTATTAAACTTATACTTTTGGTTTCTTTATTATGTGTGAATTTCCCTCTTTCTGCACCCAATTCCACTGCAATATTTTCTTTGAACCTCTTCGCAGCTTTCTACAGCTCTCCTAGGTTTCTGGATTACTATTTTACTTGCCTTTTCCACAGGCCACTTAGACCTCGCTGAAGAGATTGATTTTTCTCTCAGAGGGTTGTTAGTCTGAGGAATTATGTTCAAAAGGTAGTGAAGGCTGGCTCTACAAATTCATTCAAGAGATAGATTTCTGATTGACCAAGGAGTCAAAGTTTATGAGGGGGCAGATTGGAAGCTTAGACCACAACCTGATCAGCCATGATCCTACTGAAGGAGCCTGAAGGGCCACATGTACCTTTCCAGGATCTAAGTCCTGCGTCATATTGCTTTTATTTTTGGACTTGCCTCATATAATGACAGTGATTGCTTGACTGAAGAAGTGGAAGGTTTGCTCTTTAGGACCTTGGGCTCTATCAGATCATAAGGTAAAGGAGCAGAATTAGGTCATTCAGCCCACTGAGTCTGCTCCACCATTCAATCATGGCTGACATGTTTCTCAACCCCATTCTCCTGCCTTCTACCATAACCCTCAATCACCTTAGGTGATCAAGAACCTATCTATCTGTCTTAAAGACACTGGATGACACTATACTGTATCTAAATGCTCTCCTGTTTTTCTATAGGTTTATCTGTTAACAGCTCAGCCTAGTCTAACATGATCAGTTTATGTTTAAGAGTCACCATTACCAAAGCTTAAAACCTGGCCTTGTCTGAGGTCCCTCTCCATTACTTGCTTCACTCATTACTGCCACCAGATTGTTGACAATTCTGGTTCCTTTCTTATGATTAATTCTGAAATGGCCTGTTCTCCTTTCAGTTCTAAAAGCATTGGTTTAGGCAACTCTCCTGCTACCAGTCAATTCCACACATCACAGCTTTTCCTAGTTAATCATCATCTACTTCCAGTGAATGCAATGAGAGAGTCAGGAATGAAGGGTTCACCACTGGGGAGGCTGTGGTGTAATGGCAATGTCATCACCTAATAATCCACAGATCCCAAGGCTAATTCTATGGGAACATGGATTCAGAAGTCGATGACAGTCCGGAATTTCCTAGCCATTGTCATCTTGTTCATTAATGTCCAGGGAAGGAAATCTGTTTTCCTTACATGGTCTTGCTTGTGGTCAGTTTGGTCTATGTGACCTGGTCCAAGTGACTCCAGACCCACAGCAATGTGGCAGACTCTGAAATAGCCTGGCAAGCAACTCAGTTCCAGTGGCAATTGTTGGCCCAGCCATTGATGCCCACAGTCAATGAGTCCGGGTCTGTGTGTGTCTGTGTGTGTGTGTGTGTGTCTGTCAGTGGATGTGTTTGGTGTGGGTCAGTCTGTGTGTGGGGGGATGTGTCTGTGTCAGTGGGTGTGGGTCAGTCTGTGTGTGGGCGGATGTATCTGTATCAGTGGGTGTGGGTCAGTCTGTGTGTGGGGGTATGTATCTGTGTCAGTGGGTGTGGATCAGTCTGTGTGTGGGTTTTGTGTC
>JAHRHZ010000283.1:78249208-78262355 GCA_024137785.1 Ginglymostoma cirratum
TATCTGTGTCAGTGGGTGTGGATCAGTCTGTGTGTGGGTTTTGTGTCTGTGTCAGTGGGTGTGGGTCAGTCTGTGTGTGGGGGGATGTATCTGTGTCAGTGGGTGTGGGTCAGTCTGTGTGTGGGGGGATGTGCCTGTGTCAGTGGGTGTGGGTCAGTCTGTGAGTATGTTTCTGTCTCTGTTAGTCTCTCTCTCTGGGTATGTGGCTGTCTGTCTGTCTCTCTCCCTCTCTCTCTCTCTGTGGGCGTCTCTCTTTCTCTGGGTGTGTGTCGGGGGTAGAATAAGTGAAAATCCCGTTCAACATTCACCGCGCCAGTCTGAACACGGCAACTCTCTGACAATGTATCATGGAAAGAAGAAAATTAAACTGTTATAAAAATTGAATAACTTTCACTAACATTCCATCTCACTGAGACCGATGAACAGATGTGTACTGAGACGCTGTGCCGGGGAGATGGAGATGGTTTATAACAGTGTCTTACCTGGAGGAATGCAGGAGCAATGTTGACTAGTCAGAGGCTGGCATGTTGGTACGGTGCCACAGCAGGAGACCCTGGGCGATCCGGGCACATAGTAATAATTGTAACCCATCCTTGAGGCACCGACGGCCAGGTTGGGGTGTTGAGGGGGTGCAGGAGGAGGAGGAGGAGGCGGAGGAGCGACGGCTGGAGGGTAGAGACTGAGATAGTCAGCGCTGGCACACAGCGAGTCAGCGCCGAGCCCCGGGTACGTGGGCAGCGGAGCGCTGGGCAGAGGCGCCGAGCCCTTACACCGAGAGGGAACTCCTGCTAAAATACTATCGATGCTGAACATCGCAGCCGGCATTACCACTTCACCTCGAACACCAAGGGAAAGGACTCATGCATCTACATCCAAAATAAAACCACAGAATCAGTTACTTTCCAAAACAAACAAATTGCAGCGTTAGAACACAACTGAAGGTAACACTTGACAGATACAAAGTTGAATGGAGTTAGTTCATACGGCGCTCTCTCTCTGTCTGACTCAGTTCACTGGACTAGGCTTGTTCCCACTGCTTTATACACACAGCCCGCGTCATGAAGCTATTCTTACCCACCCCTTCAGCACCTACCACCTCCCCCCCCCCTCAACTTTATGTCATTGGGAAGGGAAAACAACGTTACTCTGCTTGTTGTCACATTCCCCTCCTCTCTAATTTACACATACACACAGGGGATCCAGTCCCGGATTAAAGAAATTTTAAAAATGTAATCTTTCCTCACTGTGTCTACCCCAGCCCCCCAACCCCACCCCCCACCAACCCCACATTAGCTTTTAAGACTTTGTAATCGTTTGTTTTTAAATTGAACCCGCCTCCTTTCCTCCAACTACCGCCTCCCCCCACCCCAACCATCTAACTGGCCAGTAACAGTTAATTGCATCCTCTAATCCGATTAGTGAGGGTTGTGGTAAAGGCCGGTTTGCAGACACACCGCATCTAACAGTGGGCTCGGAGGAGTTGGGGTGGGGGCGGGTTGGTGCGTGAATGTGGATTTAAAACGCGGGTCAGTTCCTCTCTCCGGGTTCTTGTTCTTGGGAAAGTGCCCCATTAAATAAACCACCGTTTTCTCACCCTTCCCAACATTTAGGCAGAGATGTCCACAATCTGGTTGCAGGGAAAACACCACACAAAGTGTTACAAAGTGTCTCTCGTCCCTAATTTCCATCATTTACAGTTTAACTAGCCTCCAAGTTTTCCCCGCGCAGTGAAAAAAAAATCTTGCTGTATATTTAAAAAATGCAAATTCCTTCTGCCTTTCTGTCTGACCATCTACCTCTGTGCCTGTCCACCTCTCTTCCAAAATGTATCTCTTTTTGCTGTTAAACTCTTACCAATGTTTACGAATACAATGTATCAATCTCTGTCTAAAATGTATACATTTACGTATCCATATAAAAAACTAGAAAAATAACGATCACCCGAAATAGACCACAAACAACTGTTGGTCAATATCCTTCTGTGCAGAGTTTGTTTCCTCATTTAGGGCCTAGACTTCGTTTTTACTGTAATTCTGCGAACGGCTGCGGGGCAAGAAGGCAGAGTCTCGGCCCCTGAAATAATATTTAAAGTTGGTTTTGCCTAGTAAGTGTTTAATCCAATTTTGTATCTTGAAGAGAACACGCAATTTTCAAATCACAGCACGAGCTGGTTAAAACGAAATCGGAGAGAAAATAAACGTAGAGAGCAGATAGAGCGCGTTTGGTTTGATTTTTATTGTAATTATTCTGTTTTGAAAATGATACTCTCCAGCTGAGAGTGAATAATAGTCAGTTTGCACTGGTGGGGGTTAGTTATTTAAATTGTGAAGAGGTGAGGGGTGACCATCGCAAGGGTGAGGTGTTAATAATCTACCCTGCTCCAGTCCTCAAACCGGGGAAAACCCCGGGACTGGGATTGTTTTAAAACATAAAAAAAGACCATTAAAAGGTTTTAATATCCCCGCGAGCAGCGCTCACTGTGCAAATAAGTGACCCATTAACAAACAAGCCAGTCCCCACAACTAATTCATTCAGAAAATGCATTTAAAACAGTGACATTACAAATATTGTGAAATATTTTCCTATCACCAAGCCCTGTGAAAATGCTAAACAAACCCTCTCCAGCGGTAAACCATTGAGCTCTCCCTAAAACTGATCCATTTTTGGATTTGAAGCCCCCTCCGACAGCCGCTTCCTTCTCACCCCGGGGTCTCACCGAGAAACGGCTCAGGATGTGAATGGTTCTGGGATTTTCCGTTTCAGGTCAAATAATCGGAATTCTTTTTCTTTTTTTTTATTATTCGGAGCGGAGGAGAAAGGTTGTCGGATGGTTTGAAAACCTGCTCCAAAAAGCTCTCAACGTACCCTCACCATAGCCCATAGTTTGGAGTTCAAGAGAGAGAAACGGGCACAGGCTAAATTTTACTCTGTGACGGCTCATACACATGATCGCTGTCATGCATATACGTATATTAACCCTCATCTACATTAACACAGTCATGTCATATATAAATACATTAGCCCTTATATACATTAACACAATCACACTATATAAAAACATTAACTTTCATATGCATTAACAGTCAGACCGTATATAACATTAACTCTCATATGCATTAAAAGTCAGACCGTATATAACATTAACTCTCATATACATTAACACAATCAGACCATGTATAAATAATTAACAATCATATACATTAATAGTCACACAATATATAAATATATTACCTGTCATATGCATTAACACAATCACACCATATGTAAATACATTATCTTTCATATATATTAACAGTTATGCCATATAAAAATAAATACTTCTTGTAGGCATTAACGCAATCTCACCACATATAAATACATTGACTTTCTAATATGTTAACAAGTAACAACATATTTAAATACATTACTTCTCATGTACATTAACACCATCTTGTTATATATTAAAACATCAACCTTCATATACATTAGCTCTTATATATTCCCGAATAAATGCTTATACAAAATTAATATGCGCACTCACACACAAATATACATAATTACCAAAACATTCATATGCATTAACATGCTAACTCCTATGCTAACACTAATATATATTAATGCATTAATAATGACATATTTCTATTTAAATCATGTTTTAACTTAATGAAAATATTTCATAGCATTTCACAAAAGTATTATTAAACAAACTATGAGATTGATCCTTACAGAGGTGTTGGTTGGTCAAGGGGTTAGATTTTAACATAGTATCTTAATACAGTAAATGTAGAAAGAGGAGAAAACATTCAGGAAGGAACTTCCAGAGCTTGGAGCCTAAGCAATCGACAACAAAGGCACAAATTAATTAAAACCAAGAAAGCCATGGATGTGCAAGAGGCCAGAGTTAGAGGGGAGAAGATGTCTCATGAAAAGTTGTGGGGCTTGAAGAAATTACACATGAAGAGAGAGAGAGGGGAGGTCATGGAAGGGATTTAAAAACTAGGATGAGAATTTAAAGCCAAGATGTAGATTGATTGGGAGCCAATGGAAGTTAAGGAGCATTAAGGGTGATCGCTAAGTGGGCCTTGGTGTGAAGAAAGACATTGGCAGCAGAGATTTGGAAAGCAAGTTTTCAGAGAGAAAGCTCTGGGAAAGCAGCCAGCAAAACATTGGAACAGTCTAAGTGTGGCAAAGACCGGAATGTGGATTTCAGCAGCAGATCAGCTAAGATGGAGCAGAGTCGTAGAATCAATAAGTAATTAAGGGCAAAAAGGAGGCCATTCAGACCAGAAAGTTTAAGCCAATTCTTTGTAGAAAAATCCTGCTCAGTTTCATTCCTCTGCTTTCTTCCCCTCCAGTTCCCCTTTGAAATTGTTAATATATTTACTTTCATCACCATCAGGGCCAGTGAGTTTCTGCTCATTACCACCCACTGTTTTAGCAAGTTACTCTGCAGATCCCCCTCCAACTTTGGCCCCAATCCTTAAATCTTCAGTCTGCTGGTCATCATGCCATCCGTTAATGGGAACTTTTTTATCGTCCACCTTATCCAAACCCGTTATCTTCTGGTATTCATCCACCAAATATCCCCACACTCTGGCTTGCTCCAAGGAGGATAAGCCTAGTTTCACCACTCTACCCTTGTAGCTAAAATCCTTTGCTCCCAGAACTATTCTGGTAAATCTCACCTGTCCTTTCCTAAAGTGTGGTGAGAAGAACTGGACACAATACTTTAGCTGAAGCCCAAGATCCCATATACTATGTGAACTCCTCTCACATTATGTCCTGTCATTTCCAATGGCCTATGAGGGTGAACATAGGCCAAAGTTGGGAATTTGCGGTCACAGTGATGCTGCAGGTGTTAGTCAGAAACTCACCGCAGGGTCAGACATTAAGATTGCAAACAACCATGTTTAATTCCTTCAGAGGACTAATGCTCACACACGTTACCACTCAAACTGGTATGTGTCAACACAGTAAATAGACACATACATGAAACCCATACTCATAATGGTACACAATAAAACACAGTCAAGACACTAATAATTGTATGTTAAACCCACATAGAAAAACAAGTATACACTAGCAGGTGCATATACACTGAGAAACATGTACGCAATAACGAAACTCACTAATATCCATTAACATTTACTCAAGTATAACACACTCACACAGTAATTAATGCGTACCAAACATGCATACACATGTAAATACTTCTGTATAAAAGACTGGGACTCTGTTGCTTGGACTCTTCCCTCAAGATCAAGTGGTTGAGCGAGTTCATTTCCCATTCCAGTGACTTTAAAATGAAAATCTGTGCTGAACCTTGCAGCATTCTACTGAGGGAGTGCCGCACTGTCAGAGGGTCAGTACTGAAGGAGTGCCGCACTCTCAGAAGGTCAGCACTGAGGGAGTGCCACACTGTCAGAGGGTCAGTGCTGAGGGAGTGCCACACTGTCAGAGGGTCAGTGCTGAGGGAGCGCCGCACTGTCAGAGGGTCAGTGCTGAGGGAGTGCTGCACTGTGAGAGGGTGAGTACTGAGGGAACACCACACTGTCGAGTGTAAGTACTGAGGGAGTGCCACACTGTCGGAGGGTCAGTACTGAGGGAGTGCTGCGTACTGTCAGAGGGTTAGTGCTGAGGGAGTGCCGCACTGCCAGAGGGTCAGCACTGACGGAGTGCCGCACTGTCGGAGGGTCAGCGCTGAGGGAGCGCCACATTGTTGGAGGGTCAGTACTGAGGGAGTGCCACACTGTTGGATGGTTAGTACTGAGGGAGTGCCACAGTGTTGGAGCGTCAGTGCTGAGGGACGCCGAACTGTCAGACTGTCCGAATTGTGGGAGTGCTGCACTGTCGCAAGTGTTAAGTTTTGGATGAACAATTAAGCTAAGGTCTGACTAATTTGTTAGCTACACTGACAGATCTCGAATCACTGTTCAGTTAATCCTTCAGTTAACGTCGCTACCAGGTTGATATAGTCGGCAACATATTGCTGTTTTGTGGAGTCTTGCCGTGTGTAAATGGTCGGCCGCATTTCTGATATTACAACTTTTAAGAAGTACTTGGACTGAAAGGTATTGCGGCGTCATGAGAGTAGAATAAACTCGACAGAAATACAAGATGACGAGGTGTAGAGCTGGATGAACACAGCAGGTCAAGCAGCATCATAGGAGCAGGAAGGCTTGATGCTGCTCGGCCTGCTGTGTTCATCCAGCTCTACACCTCGTTATCTCGGATTCTCCAGCATCTGCAGTTCCTACTATCTCGATAGAAATACAAGTTTATTTTTCTTGGGACACTTTATAACTGAGACATCATGCCCCACACACCCAGTATACACCCTCAGAGACACACTCTGACACATTCACTGTGATATTTACTCTCTGGTCACACACAGACTCATCTCCCTTATGATGTTCACACCATACCTTGACCAACATTCACTCGATGACAGACACACACTGACGGGATTTGAGATGTATCAGTCAGCTCCTGTGTGACTTCCGGTTCTGGGAATCAAATCTCCTTTCGTGTTGAAATTATAAAACTCCAGCTCTTCATTCTAGCAGCCCAGCCACAGACCTAGAGGGAGAGGGACCCCACAGAGCGCCTCAGAGTTAAGGGCTCGGACTGAACAGTGAAACCGCCTCGCCGACGGCATCGGTGCCGAATGGCCAGTCCCAAACTCTAATTGACACACAAATACACACACGCAAATACACATGCACAGGTCACACCCACAAATATGCACACAGATACACACACACATACACACACTCATACATACACGCAGATACACACAAATATATGCATACACATACACAGAAATATACATACACACACATAAATACACATCCACAGATACACACGTACACTTACATACAGGTACACAACGCAGGTGCACACATACAAACATATACGCGCATACAAATGTACACACATAAACACGCATACGAACACACACAAATGCAAGCATACACATAACATAAATCCAAATAGATCTAATGCTCATACTCCCATCCTCTCTCACATAACGTGAGAACTCAACAGCGTGAAGTGTAAACATTCCGTAAGCAGAATATAAACAGTAACCAGGCAGAGCGGATTTTGGGAATTGTGCGAGTTAGTTGGGAAGCCGTGTCCGAATATCCATGTCCTACACACAATTTTTTTTTGGTGATTCTGCACTTTTTTTTAGTTGCTGCCACCTCCACTACGGACACTGAGCAGGGCAACGGGACCTTTCACTGACAGGGAACCCCAGTTTTCCCCGGTGCTGGAGAACCCAGCCAGTCTGGCAGCAATTGTGGAAAGAGAAACAGAGTTGACGTCCCGAAGAAAAGATACCGACTCGAAACATTAACTCTACCCGTGTTTCTCCAGCACTTTCTGGTTTTCTATTAGAGCTCCAGCAATCAACAGAGCTCTGGTTCTCTCAGTAACCTGATCAGGGGCATGTATTCGGAGTGATCTGCACCGTGAATGACGAGTGTAGCCCTGTCTGTGCTTGGATATCTATGAACACAGCAACACTGAAATTTACCTTTGTCTCAGTGTGTTCATCTCCATGCAGGAGAGACCTGTGTGTTCCAGTTGGTCCCTGTGCAATGTGAAGCCTATTGCGCATTGTGTATCTGTATTTACCTCCAGAAATTTCCGCCCCCTGTGAGGAATCAGACAGACTGAGACAATGACCGCTCTCTGCACGGCAGACCCTGACTGCAGGCTAACAGATTGTGGATGTATTGCTTCATATCCAGCTCCTAACAATGATTCGACAGGGCCCTGGAGAATTCTTAAACTTTCAGGTATCCAGTGAGGCCATCGGGACCCAGACCCCAAACCTCTCGTTACAACTCATTATTAACACAAGCATGATACTGGTCAGATGATAGGTGTGTGTGTTTGTGTCTTTCTCTGTGCGTGAGTCACAACTCGGAGGATAGCCGGAAAGGGTTGCTAACAAACTTAGGAAGACAGCGGTAGTGATCCTACCTCTGATCCAGGAGGCCCGTGTTCAAGTCCCATCTGTTCCAGGGGTGCGTAATAATATCACTGAACAGTTTGATTAGGGAGACAGAAATAAAAACCCAAGACATTACTTAAGTGCAACAGAGGGCAACCAACGCAGTGCTGGAAATCTGAAACGGAAATTGCTGGAGAAATTCAGCAGGTCAGTTCTGAAGAAGGGTCACCAGATTCTGAACGTTAACTCTGTTTCTCTCTTCACGGACGCTGCCAGAATTGCTGAGTTTCTCCAGCAGTTTCTGTTTCTTTTACAAGGGTATCACTAATTCGGCCCAACTACTTGCATAAAGTCCAGTTCGAGCGAGGCTGAGGCACTGGCACAGAGGATTCCCCAGCATCGGAGATTTTTAACTCTGAGGGAACATTGGACGGATTAAATAGGTTCATTTTTTAGAATAGAGGAGGCTCTGAGGGGAAATTTAATTGGAGTGTGTAAAATAAGGGAACCTGGGAAGAGTGGATGGGGAAGAATCTAGTTAAGCTAGTACAGAATTTTTTAGTTTAAACTTTTGGTTTAAAATAATTCGTGGAAGAGTCAGAGAGGAGTTGGGGATTTTGTTTTCAAGAGCTCTCTACTGGAAGCGGTGACAGAAGCATTTTTAAAAAATAAGGAGAAATTGCTGGAAAAGCTCTGCGGGTCTGGCAACATCTGTGGAGAGAAATCAGAATTAACGAACTGTTCTAAGGATCACATAACCGAAACTCTGATTTCAGATTGTCTCAAAGATACACACAGTATACCTCAAATGCAACAACACACGCACCATTGTATTGTAAAATTAGACGACACTGAAATTCTGAGGTTTGCACTTTAGGAAGGGTGTGAAAGCACTGGAGCGAGTGCGGTGTTTCACCAGACTGATTCCAGGAATGAGGAATTTCAGTTATGAAGATACATTGGAGAAGTTGGAACTGTCCTTCTTGGAGATGGCTGAAGGGAGATCTGATTGAAGTATTCAGAACCAGGAGTGGTAAATGAGGGGAAAACGATCCTCCTCACAAAAGGATGGAGATCAGGAGGCTACAGGATGAAAGTCATTAGTAACAAAAGAGATGATATTTTCGCACAGAGAGTGGTGACAGTCTGGAAGCGCTGCCTGAGAGTGTGGGAGAGGCAGGTTCAATCCAGTCTTTCAATAGTGAGTGAAACGGTTATTTGGAAGTGGTTCTAGGGCGAAGGCAGGAGGATGGAGACATTGCTCATCTGGAAAGCGAGAGAATACACCAGCTCATCCTGTCCTGCAAAATTCCTGTGATCATCTGACCAAGAGCTGGAGAATGGAATGAGGCTGGACAGCTGTCCTGTGGCTGGCATAGAATCAATAGGCTGAATGATCTCCTCCTGTGCTGTGAATCTGTGGAGTTTCTGTGAGTCTGTGCGGGTACGTGGCCATGCGCTTGTCTGCGTATATAATGAAATGGTTATAGCAAAGAAGCAGGCCAAAGGGATCCTTCATGTCCATGACATCTCTCTACGGGAGGAACTCAGCCTGCCCTTTCCCACATCCTGGAATTGTTTCATTGTTTTTTGGTCTGTTTAGGAGCTAAATCCAATTTGTTCCATCAAAGGCTGGTATGTCCCTCCCTCCACCGTACCCTCAGTCAGGACAGTTCAAATCCCCATCAAAGCTTTTCCATTTCACCATTTATTTTTTTGCCTGCCACCTTAAAATCATGCCCTCTACCAATGGGGACACTTCCTCCCACCTACTTTGTCCAGAGCCTATTATGTGTATGATGGATAATTTTTCTAATCAATCCGTTCAGAGATGTCATTACATATTCCCGAAAACAGGTGGGACTTGAACCCAACTTGAATGTTAATGTCCATCTTGCCTAGCGCACGCCCTGTGCGATGTGACCTGTATGCCTCTGTCCAAGTTTGTTTTTTTTCCCCACAATGATCTGTATATCCTTGATTTACTATGATCTGCCTGTACTGTTGGTAAACAATGTTTTTCCACTGTGTTTACGTGACTATAAATCAAATCAAATCAAAGCAAACCAGGTCTCCTGATCCAGAAGTAGGGACACTACCACTGTGCCGAAAGAGCCCTGGTCTGTGTCTTATACACAGACAAAAAAATTTGCAGATGCTGGAATCCAAGGTAGACAAACAGGAGGCTGGAAGAACACAGCAGGCTAGGCAGCATCTGGAGGAAAGGAGTAGTCAAAGTTTCGGGTAAAGAAGAAGGAAGAAGGGTAATACCCGAAACGTTGACTGTGTGTTATATACTTGCCTCTGTGAGGGGTTTGGGGGATGGGACGTAGATCTATTGTTGTCTATATATTCACACATGATTGTGAATGTAATTTTGCTGAGTGTTTGATTATTTAGTTTATGCATCTTTTTGTGCGGGTGTGTACTTGTCACTTACGTGAATTGGTTTTCTGTGTGTGTATTTGTGTGTGTGAATGGAAGCGAGTTCCTAGAGAAGTCGTTCTCGAACTCGATGTCTTCCTCCCAGTCGCTCCCGCTCTGCGCAGTCTGCGCGGAACTCTCGTTTTGAAAAGACTCACAGGCGGAATGCAAACTAACTTTAAAACAATCTGCAACACATTTCCCGAAATGAGATGCTAAGTAGTTTTTGTTCTCAGTGAAATTGCAAATTAGACAAAAGAGCGTTGCAATGACACAAACAATCAGAGATCTTTAGGACAGTGTGTGGAACTGAATGAAGAACATTACCCGAGAGCGAGTTGATCAGAACTCTTAAAACTCAATAAAATAAAACAAAAACAGCGGACGTGGAAATCTGAAACAAAAGCAGAAATTGCTGGAGACACTCAGACGGTTTGATGAGAGAAATCAGAGTCAACATTTCGAATCCAGTGACCCTATATCAGAGCCACAATTGTGTACTGAGTCTTTACCTTTTTGAAATCTCTTTAATTTATAAATTGTTAAGTATCGAGTATTCCAAAATCCATTGCTTTTTTTCCGAGAAATTTTAACAGGAGAAGTGAGCGTGACATTTCGATTGAATTAAAACTCCACTTTCAGAAGGAAACTTGTGGGGGATCGAAATCACCATCAGAGTTTCTAAATCAAGCTTTCTCGGGCTGCGCCGTTTGACAATTTATAAAATATAACTCGACACCCTTCTATTTGGGTTTCGGAATAAATCTCACAGCTGAAGATTTGTAATGGAGATTGTGTTTATTTTTCAATAGCCTCGATATTAGAATTGTTTATAATTAGGGGGTTATGCAGGTCAGTGGAGGTGAGAGAGAGGTAAACTGACATCTACAGCTGGACGGAGGAGGGGAGAGACAGAGAGGGAAAGTGAGAGAGAGAGAAAGGACGGGACAATTCTCCATAAATTTCCACATCGCCCCTGAACCCCTGAATGCCCAGGGAGAGGCTCCCGCCGACACTAGTTCTGACAGACTGGGAAGTTTGAGACAAAATGTTTGACATTAAAATTCTGTAACAAACACACCTAGGTCAGTCCTGTTTATTTAGTTTGTTTACAGTAGATGTAACAACAGCGATGGGACCTTTTGAAAATAAAGCAAGCGCAATGTTTTAACTGAGGGGAATAATGTGGAGCTGACTGACAGAAAAGCTGCATCAAGAGAAGGTGAAAACAGGAAGAAATTTCAGATTAAAATAGACACGTCCCACATACAATTGACTAACTGCTGGGGTCGAGGATACACTTACCTCACAAGCTGTGGTCGGTGATTTGGAATTGAGGAGTGCTTGTCCTCATTTACTCCCTCAGGGGGAACCAAGCAGACAGAGAAAGAGAGAGAGACCCTTAGACAAGAGTGGACTTGGTTACAGTCTCTCTCTCTCGGCGGACTGAGAACAGTCTGCTCCTGCTACAGACATGAACGCTGGCAGCCAGTTCGATCCGATTATATGGAACTCGTGGCGATTTGATTCAGACGGAGTTGCAGGGAGGGTGTTGGCAGGGTATGGGGGGAGGTGGGTGAGAGGGGTCTTGGTAATTCCGGGGGGGGGGGGGGGGGGGGGGGGGGGGGGCCGTTTTTGGGGGGGGGACGGAAACAAAGCCTGGTTCCGCGGGAGCAGTTGTTCAGCGGCGAACGAAACCTAAGCATGTCTCCTCGGTAATAAGTTGTGGGGCTGGATGAACCCAGCAGGCCAAGCAGCATCATAGGAGCATACAATTTATGTCTCCTCGGTCCGTGAATAAACACGCTCACAGAGACACTACACAGCAGCAGGGCCATGTGTAAAACACACACAATTCAGGGAGATGTAAAACACAGCCGCAAACACGCAGTGTTGGAGATGTTAACCATGAATTAGATGCAAAACACCGAGAAATCTGTACGCACAGATAGAACATGAGATGCAACTAATGTAAAACAGACGTTACCACACTGACACAGATAAATGAACAAGCAACACATCACGCACCCACAATATTGTAAGAATCTTTCATTTCACTCAAGTTACAATCTTTGTAAACAACTAGGAATTTTTATATCTTAACGACGTTTTTGTAATTTATTTTATTTTAAAATGTTCTCAATTTCTGAAGGTGCTGTTACAATTTGATGATAGGATCAACGTGAAGGTGATCAATTCTGAAGAAAGGTCGCTGGACTCGAAACATTAACTCTGCTTTCTCCCCACAAACGCTGCCAGAACTGCTGAGTTTCTGGTTTTTTTCCTGTTTCGGTGTAAATGTGCTTCGCTGCAGAATCCCTAAAATTCTCTGCCCCGCCACTTTAACCAAATAGCCTCTCCCCCTGCCGAACTGGCTGGTTCAGGCATGATCACTGAAATGGCAATGAAAGGACAAAACACACGCCAAAGGAAAGGTCAAGGTTGGCATTTTTTTTTAAGAAAGAGGGCAGCAAAAGCTACGGCTGTTGGAAGTCTGAGAGATCAGCTGGACATGTTTAGAAATATGCAGTGGCTCATTCCCAGTCTGACAGGACAAAGCGCCTCGACTCATCATCAAAACTAGTTCCATATTTCGTCAATTTTCCCGAATATAAACCTAATTATTGTACTTTAGTCGCACTGTAATTCCTCTTGACAAGTGATCTCTCCTGTCCCCCACCCTTTGACAGACTCTCCTCTTTTCCCTCTTCAGCTCGGAACTTTCAAATTTGATTTTACCCTTACGCGGCACGCGGGCATCACTGGTTAAAGAGAGATAAC
>JAHRHZ010000283.1:78262755-78297924 GCA_024137785.1 Ginglymostoma cirratum
GTCAGCTTTCCTGCTCCTCTGATGCTGCTTGGCCTGCTGTGTTCATCCAGCTCTACACCTTGTTATCTCAGATTCTCCAGCATCTGCAGTTCCTACTATCTCTCTGCATCACTGGTTAGTTAGGTCAGCACTTGTTGTCCAAGCCGCTACCTACAACCGACAGAAAATGGACAGTACCTGGAGGACGGTGTGCAGTTTTGGTCTCCTTATCTGAAGAAGGATGTTCTGGCTATGGAGGGAATGCAGTGAAGGTTTACCAGACCGATTCCTGGGATAGCAGGACTGACATATGAAGAGAGACTGGATGGGTTAGGATCAGAGTAGATGATTGAATTGATAGCCCTCAACTCTACTTTCTTGTTTTATCTCCATACACCATGATTCTTTTCCCGACTAAAAACCTGTTGCTGCCAGACTTGAGTGCACTTAATGAGGGGTCGGTTAGCACAATTGCCTGGTCTGTAACACAAAGTGATGCCAACAGCATGGGTTCCATTCATACACCAGCTGAGGTTACCCTAAAGGAATCCCTTCTGCCACCTTTCCCCTTGCCTATGGCGTAGCAGTCCTCAGGTTAAACCATTTCTGGTAATCTCCCCCTCTCTCTAAATATTGTGTTTATTTCCTTCCCCTCCCCAGCTTAGCTCCTTCATTATTTAGTTTTTGTGGAGCATTATTTGAGTTTTCTACAATGAAGACTGACACAAAGTATTTATTCAACTCCTCTGCCATTTCCTGCCTTCCATATTATGATTACCCCAGTATTGTTCTCTAAGGGCCATAGTGACATTGGCCTCTCTCCTCCTTTTTACATATCTAAAGAAGCTCTTGCTACCTGTATTTACATTACTTACTAGTTTGCCCTCATTTTCTTCTTTTTTTGGTCATCTTTTGTTGGCCTTTAAAACTTTCCCAATCCTTTGGCTTACCACTAATTTTTTACCACATTGCATGTTTTTTTCTTTTATGACATTGCCTTTAACTTCTTTGGTTAAACATGGTTGGTTTATCCACATCCTGGAGTCTTTCTTTCTCTCTGGGATATATCTTTGTTTTGAGTTATTAGCTAATTCCTTAAACATCTGCCATTATTTCTCAACCATCTTTTCTGCTAAACTCCTTTTCTCCGTCGACTCTAGCAACTTTGCCCTCAACCCAATGTAATTACCCTTTTTAAAGCTTTTAAAAACATTGTTTCCAAGGCAAATCTCTCACTGTTAAACTGAATGTTAAATTCTATCATGTTATGGTCACTGCTCCCCGGGAAACCTTTTACTCTGAGATCATTTATTAAACCTGTCTCATTACACAATACTAAATCCCAAATAGCTTGATTCCCAGTTGGATCCATAACATGAGGTCATCCATTTTTGGCAGGAATAACAGCAACATGCATAATTATTTAAATGGTAAAAAATTGCAGCATGCAGCTGTGCAGAGGGACCTGGGTGTCCTTGTGCATGAATCATAAAAAGTTAGTTTACAGGTGCAGCAGGTAATTAAGAAGACAAATGGAATATTGTCCTTCATTGCTAGAGGGATTGAGTTTAAAGACAGGAAGGTTATGCTGCAGCTGTATAGGATCCTGGTGAGGCCACACCTGGAGCACTGTGTACAGTTTTGGTCTCCTTACTTGAGAAAGGATGTACTGGCACTGGAGGAGGGTGCAGAGGAGGTTCACTAGGTGGATTTTGGAGTTGAGGGGTGTTGGCTTCTGAGGAGAGATTGAGTAGACTGGGGCCATACTCATTGGAATTTAGAAGAATGAGGAAATTATAAAATTGTGAAGAGAATAGATAATATAGAAGTAAGGAGGTTGTTTCCACTGGCAGGTTAAACTAGAACTAGGGAACATAGCCTCAAAATAAAGGAGAACGGATTTAGAACTGAGTTGAGGAAGAACTCCTTCACCCAAAGAGTTGTGAATCTGTGGAATTCCCTGCCCAGTGAAGCAGTTGAGGCTTCCTCCGTGAATGTTTTTAAGGTAAGGATAGGTATATTTTTGAACAGTAAAGGAATTAAGGGTCATGGTGAGTGGGTGGGTAAGTGGAGCTGAGTCCCTGAATTGGTCAGCCATGATCTTATTGAATGGCGGAGCAGGCTCGATGGGCCGAATGGCCTACTCCTGCTCCTATTTCTTATGTTCTTATGCTGTTATAGGAAACTGTCCTAAATTGTCCTGAAGTATAAATTCTTCCTCATGGCCTCCTCTCCAATTTGACCTTCCCAATCAACATGACGATTAAACCAAGATTAATGCATTGTCTTCTCTTTTAAGTGCCACATCATCACTTAATTTATTCTTAATCCTACAGAACACCGTTAGAGGCCTTATAGACTACTTTAATCATTGTCTATTTTTCTCTGTTATTTCTTGCCTCTACCCATATAGGTTCTACATCATCTGATCCCACGTCATTTTTTGCTATTGTACTTATTCCATCTCAAAGCTGCCCCACCTCTCCCCTTGTCTCTAGTTGCTGGTATTGTTTTATACATGTACTGTCTGACCCTTCCTGCCTGTACCTTAAAACAGTCACATACCCCAGAATATTTAGTTCCCAGCTTTGATTTCCTGTCACTCTGTCTCCGTAGTGACTTTAAGTTCATTTCCATTAACCTTCATTAGTGCCATTAATTCATTTATTTTGTTGCGATACTGCGTGCATTTAGGCAAACAGCCACTAATGTTCTGAGGAAGGGTTGCCGGACCCGAAACTTTATAACTCTGTTTTCTCCTCCACAGATGCTGCCAGACCTGCTGAATTTTTCCGGCAACTTTGTCTTTGTTCCAGCCATTAATGTTGCCATTTTACCATTTTTCCTCCCTTGACCCTCATTGCTGCTATCCTGTTTATTTCTTTTACTTATTTGCATCCAGGATGTGGGTATCACAAGCTGCACCAGGATTTATAGCCAGACCTCATTGGTCTTGAATACAAATGAGTGGTTTGCTCAGAACCATTTCAGAATGCAGCTACAAGTTGACCACATTGTTGTGGTCTGGAGTAACGTGTAGGCCAAACCAAGTAAGGGAGGTAGTTTTGAAATAACTGTGCAGAGGTCAATGTCCAACCACCAAGTCACCCTTTATTTCCATTTGCATTGTACATGGGCAATGACCAGCCAGCTCAAAGCCAGCCCCTAGACTGAGGAGGCCTTCTGAATCTCCTGCTTATATTTTTTGCTCTTACAATCGCAGTGACATCAACAAATTGTGCTTTAGCTATTTTTTAATCTCTTTGACCTTATTTCCTTGAACTAATTTGCCTGTAGGTCAGATAGCAATCCTGAGATTATTATCTTGGTTTTCAATTCAGCTCCTAACTGTTTAAAACCTTTCCGCAGTAGCTCCTTTCTAGTCCTACTGATGGTGTTGGTCCCAAAGTGGGCAATAACTACTGACCATAATAATTAAGAATTGGAGTAGGGGATTTGGGCCCTTGAGCTGATCCACCACAGCTGATCTGACATTCCTCACATCTATTTTCATGCATTTTACCCATAACCCTTGATTCCTTATGGATCTTTCCTCTCCCTCTCCAAATTCCTCTCTAGCTGTGAGGAGATGTTCTTAACCCTCTCACTGGACACGTAGCACAGCCTTTGGGATTGCCACTCACAGCTACTGAGAAAAGTATCTACCTCCCTAATGACACTGTTCCCTACCGTTACTACATTGCTACGTAACCACCCACCACCCAATTGAATGGCTCCATGTCTGAGGGTGCCATGGTCAGTTTGTACATCTTTCCTGTAATCCTCTATCTCATCCACAGAGCTTACAATAATCTTGTAACAGTTGCACTATGGCAGGGCTGAAGTATACAATGAGTGCTATCCCTTGGGCTGTCATACCTACCTTGCCTAAAATCACTGCCATCTGTTCCTGAACACTGATCAAGTTTGAATGTCCTAAACTAAGGAATGTTATTATGTGATGAAGATGTGATGTTAAGATGTGAGAAATTGCTGGAGAAACTCGGCAGGTCTGGCAGAAAGCAGAGTTAACATTTTGAGTCCAGTGACCCTTCTTCAGAACACATTGGCAGTCTTGCTTCAATTTTGAAAGAGCTCAATTAGACTGCTCATGGAGTACGGTGTGCATTTTTGCTCTCCTTATTTTAAGAAAGATATTATTGCCACAGGGGTGCAACAAAGGTCCATCGGACTTGCTCTCAGGATGCTGGGACTGTGCTATGAAGAGAAATTGGGAAAACTGGGCCTGTATTCTCTCGAGATTCGAAGAGTGGTCTTTTGAAACCCACAAAATACTTAAAGAGAAATATAAGGTGAATTAGATATTTCACTTGGCTGAGCAGTTGAAAACCGTGGGGTACGGTTTAAAAATAAGGAGGGGTATGCCATTTCAGTCAGGATGAGGAGAAATGATTTGACTGAGAAGGTTGTGATCCTTTGGAATTTTCTGCCATAGAGGGCTGTGAATGCTCAGTGTTTGATAGTGACCTCAGAGGGTGTATGGACCTTGGTTTAAGGTCAGATCTCAAAGATAGCATCGACAACGGAACAGAACTCCCTCAGTTCTGCATGACTTATTGCCCTTGGTATTGGAATGACTGACTAATAGGTTGAGGATGGTAGGACTCCCCAGGGGCAATTGTTAGATAGCGTGCTTTTACTATTCAACAATAAATGCATAAACCTGGGTGTACAGGGGAAAACTTACTGATAACACAGAAGGTGGAATTATTGTGATCTGTGAATAGGATAGCAATAAAAATCATACGGGCATAGATTAGTGGACACAAGGCAATTGGCATAATGCACAGCATGGTGGAGTGATTCAATTTGGCAGGAAGATTGAAGAGAGAATAATTTCAGTGAATTAAGGGGTACGATTTTAAAGGGAGTGCAGGAGGAGGCAGATATGAGGTGACGTGCACAAGGTCATAGGGAACATTGAGAAAGGGTTAATAAAGCATTTAAGTCAAAAGACCTCTGCGTGTGAAAATACTCACAGTAGGGTAGGTTCTTCACTTGCTTCTGTGGGATTGCCACAGAGACACACATGAAGTGAGGGAGAATGCAGATAGGGAGGCATACCAAATGTGAAGGGACACTGAGAGTGAGGGAGATACCGAAGGGGAAAACTGCCAAAGGTTTCGGTCTCATCCTATTCCTTGCGTTGCTGTAGCTGAATTTATTTTGCATTCTTGTATACTTTCCCCTTCAATACCCCCGGTGGCAGCTTGTGGTTCTAGCAAACACTGAATCCTTAAACTATGAAGTTAGTTGCAAAGCTCCAAGAAAATTACAGTGGTTATGCCTCCCTGCATGTAAAATTGAGTTAAGTTGCACAAAAACACATTTTCTAATATAAACACAATGCTTCCCAATACATTTCTACAAGTGTTGCTAAGCATTACATTGCTCTGAAGGAAAGTAACAGCAGGGGTTCGGGTTAGCTGTGGACAGTGGATGAATACTCTAAATTTAAACTAATGGACAATCAGGCTCAATACTAAAGACAGCTCCATTCTCCCTGTTATTGCAGCTATTTTCTGATTTCCATCTAAGAAATAGAATTTGTGGACCGGTGAATGACCGGTGTTATTCCATCTGATGACTGTGAACCTTCAGATTACAATGAAAGGACATGTTGAAAGGTTGAATAATTGGGCAGTTTTGGAATTAACCGAACAATATAGGTCAAACTCCTGACTTTAAGCATGATCCAACTGTTAAACATTACAGTGAAAAATACACACAAATTCTAGCTGCCTTTATCCGACATCTAATCACTTATTCTCCTAGCTCTGTGTCTCTATAGATCTTTATAATTTTAGATATATTTACCTGTAGATTGCATCATTTTATTACTTTGATAAACATCACAGAATATTTAAACACTAATAATGAAAGTATCGCTGTAGTGGCACATGGCGTTTGTTAAAATTCTCTTGTCTCAGAGTCAGATATTTGTGGCTTTAAGATCACCAAAGATTATACAGACGGTACAGGCTGACAGTTCTGTGCTGTACAGGCAGAGTGCTGCAATGTTGGCATCACTTTCAGACAGGATTTTACAGAATGTCCATTTTCAGGTGGACACACTGGTCAAAAGCAGCAGCAACTTCTATCTGAGAGATTTAGCAATGATTTGGCAAGAGACGAAGTAACAAGCAAGGTAGACCAAGGAGAGCCAATAGATGTTATCTACCCGGACTTCAAGAAGGCCTTTGACAAGGTGCCGCACAGGAGGCTGCTGAGTAAGATAAGGGCCCATGGTGTTAGAGGCAAGGTGCTAGCATAGATAGGAGATTGGCTGTCTGGCAGAAAGCAGAGAGTGGGGATAAAGGGGTCTTTCTCAGGATGGCAGCCGGTTACAAGTGGTGTTCCACAGGGGTCAGTGCTGGGACCACAACTTTTCACTTTATACATTAATGATCTCGATGAAGGAACTGTGGGCATTCTGGCTAAGTTTGCAGACGATAAAAAGATAGGTGGAGGGACAGGTAGTATTGAGGAGGTGGGGACACTGCAGATGGACTTGGACAGGATAGGAGAGTAGGCAAAGAAGTGACAGATGGAGTAGAATGTGGGAAAGTGTGAGGTCATGCACTTTGGTAAGAAGAACAGAAGTATAGACTATTTTCTAAATGGGCAGAAAATTCAGAAGTCTGAAGTGCAAAGAGACTTGGGAGTCCTAGTCCAGGATTCTCTCAATGTAAACTTGCAGGTTGAGTCAGTAGTCAGGAAGACAAATGCAATGTTGGCATTTATTTTGAGAGGACTTGAATATAAAAGCAGGGATGTACTACTGAGGCTTTATAAGGCTCTGGTCAGGCCACATTTGGAATATTGTGTGCAGCTTTGGGCCCCATATCTCAGGAAGGATGTATTGGCCCTGGAGCGGGTTCAGAGGAGGTTCACGAGAATGGTCCCAGCAATAGAAAGCTTAACATATGAGGAACGTTTGAGGACTCTGGGACCATACTCATTGGAGTTTAGAAGGATGAGGGAGGATCTAATTGAAACTTACAGAATACAGAATGGCCTGGACAGAGTGGATGTTGGGAAGATGCTCCTATTGGTAGGAGAGACGAGGGCACAGCCTCAGAGTAAAGGGAAGACCTTTTAGAACGGAGATAGGGAGAAACCTCTTCAGCCAGACAATGGTGAATCTATGAAATTCACTGCCACAGAAGGCTGTGGAGGCCAGGTCATTGAGTACTGGTCATTTAACACCGAGATAGATAGGTTCTTGATCATCAAGGGGATCAAGGGTTACAGGGAGAAAGTGGGAGAATGGGATTGAGGAACTTATCAGCCATGATTGAATGGCGGAGCAGACTCAATGGGCCGAATGGCCTAATTTCTGCTCCTATGTCTTATGGTCTTATGGTCTTATAGAGACAGATGGAGGTAGAGAGAGTACAGGTATAAGCACACAAATCAGATTCAGGAAGAGAGAGAAAATGAATTACTGAGCAAGAGAGAGTTACAGGTGGGAATGAACCAGTTACACAGGGAGAGAATGGGTTATAGTCTGAGGGAATGGGTTACAGAGAGAGGGACAGAGAGAAGGAGAGAGACATAGAAAACAAGATTCACCTTTCCAAGAAATAGCAAGAACTGCCGATGCTGGAGTCAGAGACAACACAGTATGGAGCTAGAGGAACACAGCAGGCTAGGCGGCATCAGAGGAGTAGGAAAGTTAACATTTCGGGTTGGGACCCTTCTTTAGAAATGGGGAGGTGGAAGGGAGCTGGGAAATAAATAGAGGGAAGGGGGTGGGGCTGGGGGAAGGTAGGTGGGACAGTGATAGGTAAGTGCAGGGAGGGAGTGGTGGGGATTGGTCAGTGGGTAGGGTGGGGTGGATAGGTGGGAACGAAGATGGACAGGTTGCGTCAGGTAAAGGAGGTGGGGATGAGAGGGAGGGTTGGACATAGGATGAGGCTGGGGCTGGGGAGATTTTAAAACTGGTAAAATCCATGTTTAGGCCATTGGCCTGTAGGCTCCCGAGGCACAATATGAGGTGCTGCTCCTCCAGTTTGCTGATGGTGTCATTGTGACACTGGAGGAGGCCCAGGATGGACATCTCACCCAGAGAGTGGGAGGGGCAGTTAAAATGGTTGGCGACCAAAATGTGTCGTTTGTCACGTACAGAGTACAGACGCTCTGCAAAATGGTCTCCGAGCCTTCGGTTGGTCTCCCTGATGTAGACGAGGCCACGTAGGGAGCAGTGGATACAGTAGACCAATTTGATGGATGTACAGGTGAACCCCTGTCCGATATGAAAGGTTTGGTTTGGGCCTTGAATGAAGGTGAGGGGGGAGGTGTAGGGGCAAGTGTAGCTCTTCCTGCAGTTGCCGGGAAATGTTCCTGGGGTGGTGGAGTTAGTGGGGAGTGTGGAGTGGATGAGGGAATCACGGACAGAGTGGTCCCTCCGGAAGGCAGATATAGGTGGGGAGGGAAATAAAGCTTTGGTTGTGGGGTCAGCTTGTAGATGGCAGAAGTAACGGAGTATGATACATTGAATATGAAGATTAGTGGGGTGATATGTGAGGACAATGGAGATTCTGTCTTTGCTTTTTTGGGGGGAGGGGATATGAGGGCAGAGGTGCGGGAAACGCAAGGGGTGCAGTTGAGGGCATTTTTGATCACCGAGAAGGGAAGTTGCAGCCTTTGAAATAGGAGGACATCTGAGATGTCTGTGAGTGGAATGCTCCATCTTGGGAGCAGAGGTGGAGGAATTGGGAGTAGGGGATCGCATTCTTGCAGGAAGGTAGGTGAGAGGAGGTGTAGTCTAGGTAGCTGTGGGAGTCAGTGGGCTTGAAATAGATGTCATTTTCGAGCTGGTCACCAGAGATGGAGACAGAGAGGTCCAGGAAGGAGAGAGAGGTATTGAAGATGGTCCAGGTGAATTTGAGTTTGGAGTGAAAGGCGTTAGCAAAGTTGGTGAACTATTCAAGCTCCTCATGAGAGCATGAGGCAGTGCCGATACAGACATTACAGTGGAGGAAGACGTGGGGGACAGTGCCAGTATAGCAGCAGAAGAGGGACTGCTCCACGTATCCTACAAAGAGGCAGGCAGGCATAGCTTGGGCCCATGTGGGTGCCCATGGCCACCCCTTAGTCTGTAGGAAGTGGGACGAGTTAAAGGAGAAGTTGTTAAGGTAAGGACAAGTTCTGTTAAGCGAATGAGGGTGTCGGTGGGGGGGATCTGGTTGGCCTGTGAGAGAGGAAGCAGCAGAGATCTTTTAGGCCATCTGTGTGGGGGATACAAGTGTACAGGGATTGGATGTACATAGTGAAGATGAGGTGTTGGCGGCCAATGAATTGAAAGCCTTGGAGGAGGTGGAGAGTGTGGGTGGTGTCCCTGACTTGGGTGGGGAGTTCATGGATTGGGGAAGGCAGTGGGGAGGAGAAAACAGAGTCAGGGTAAGAGGAAATGAGTTCAGTGGGGCAGGAGCAGGCAGAGACAATGGGTCAACTGGGGATGTCAGGTTTGTGGATTTTGCGAAGGAGATAGAAACGGGAGGTGTGGGGTTTGGGAACAATGAGGTTGGAGGCTGTGTTTGGGAGGTCACCTGAGGTGATGAGGTTATGACAATAGACAAAAAAGACAATAGATAATAGGTCCAGGAGTAGGCCATTTGGCCCTTCGAGCCAGCACCACCATTCATTATGATCATGACTGATCATCCACAATCAGTATCCTGTTCCTGCCTTATCCCCATAACCCTTGATTCCATTATCTACAAGAGCTCTATCCATCTCTTTCTTGAAAGTATCCAGAGACTTGGCCTCCACTGCCTTCTGGGGCAGAGCATTCCATGTATCCACCACTCTCTGGATGAAGAAGTTTTTCCTCAACTCTGTTCTAAATGGCCTACCCCTTATTTTTAAACTGTGTCCTCTGGTTCTGGACTCACCCATCAGCGGAAACATGCTCCCTGCCTCCAGAGTGTCCAATCCCTTAATAATCTTATACGCCTCAATCAGATCCCCTCTCATCCTTCTAAACTCAAGTGTATACAAGCCCAGTCGCTCCAATCTTTCAACATATGATAGTCCCGCCATTCTGGGAATTAACCTCGTGAACCTACGCTGCACTCCCTCAATAGCAAGAATGTCCTTCTTCAAATTTGGAGACGAAAACTGCACACATGAATGGTTTGAGAGACGATGGTTTGGTAGTCAGGGATGGGGTCATAATCGAGGGGTCATAATTGAGGGAGCTGTAGGAGGGGGTGTCAGAGTGTTGGCACCTAGTTCGAGACTATCCCAGAGGAGGAAAAATCCTCTGCACATCTACCCTGTCAAAGCAGCTCCAGATCTTATATATTCCAATCAAGTTGCCTCTCACTCTTCTAAACTCGGTAAGTACAAGTCTAGCTTGTCCATCCTATTCTCAAAGGCAATCTGCCCATTCAAGGTATTAACCTGCTTTGAGCTGCCTCCAATGTATTTACACCTTTACCTAAATAAGGAGACCTATACTGTACACAGTACTGTAGCCATGGTCTCACATGCCCTGTACAAATGAAGCATAACCTCCCTACTCTTGCTTTTAATTCCTCTCACAATAAAGCAGAACATGCAAATTTATTTTCCCAGTTACTTGCTGTACCCGAATACTAACCTTTCGTGATTCATGCATAAGGATTCTCAGATCCCTCTGCA
Source organism: Ginglymostoma cirratum (assembly GCA_024137785.1). Classification (NCBI taxonomy): domain Eukaryota; kingdom Metazoa; phylum Chordata; class Chondrichthyes; order Orectolobiformes; family Ginglymostomatidae; genus Ginglymostoma; species Ginglymostoma cirratum. Next base: position 78,273,406 of record JAHRHZ010000283.1, read on the forward strand.
TCTCAAGCTACACAATCTGTCACCATCTGGACAATATGCTTTTTTTAATTCTTTCTGCTAACACGATCAATTATTTGTTAATTGCTCATAATGGTTTACCTGTAGTTAGAATCTGTTTATTTGTAATAAATAATGATTCTTGTTAAGTGCAGAAAGCTAGTTCATGATTTCTGTTAACCAGGGTCTAAAAAACAGATAAATTGGGGAATTTTGTGTACTTTGATAAAATGTTTAGCTTTCGCGATGGCTCTGGGAATAGCAGGATTTGATTTCCGGTCTGCTAATCCCAGCTCTCATCAGTTCTTCCTTCATGCCTTACCTCGCTTTATAGTTAGTTGGACACCCCCACAATTGACTTTTTGCTTTTATCATTTCTACCCAAAATGTTTGTAGGCTCATTTTCCTAAACTCAATTTAATGCTCTCTATTGAGCGAATATCATCATTAATTAACATAGCCAACACTCCACCTGTTCCCATTTCCCAGAGGTTCCTAAATGTCCATGTCATCCTGTAGCCATATCTTGACAAAGTCTACCAGATGGCACTTTTTCATTTCTATTTGTGCTCTCAGTCCATCTGTGTCATTTTGAACACTGCATGCACTCAGATATAAAGCCTTTAGTTTCGCCCTTTTGCTATTCGTATAACATTCAGTCTTATGTTTTGCTTGTCTCTCTATCCCTTCCTGTCACAGTCTATTTATGATCTTCCATATTCATAGCTTTCTCTTTGACCTTGAATCTGGCCTTTGATTTACCACATCTTCACAAATGTAATCTTCCTTACTTATGTAGTCTTTAAGGACACCAGCCCTGGTATGTTTCAGGTGGAGACCATCCCATCAGGACAGATCCTACTTTTCCTAGGACTGGTGCCACATCAGTTGAAACGAAAGGGAATGAGTCACATGGGAAGAGAAAATGAACAAGTGAGAGAGAGAATGAGTTACAGGCAGAAAAACTGAATGAACGACATGTTTCTTTGAGCAAAATGCCTTACCTCACATCTCTCTGCATTAAATTAATCTGTCAGGTGTCTGCCCATTTGAGTAAGTTGTCAATGTCCCTCTGAAATCACTCAGCGTCATCCTCATAGTTCATTAGCTTTTCAGCTTAGTATCATTTGCAAGTTTAGAGATTCTGCCTTCAATACCCATCTCAAAATCGTTTACACAAATCAGAAAAAAACAAGTGTCCCAACACCGATCCCTGGGGACTACCACTTTCAACTGGTCTCCAATCTGAGAAATACCCATCTATACCTACCCTCTGTTTCTAATTTTATAGCAAACTCCTAATCCATGCTGCCAAGGACCCATCAACCCCAAACATTTCTAATTTTCTAATAGACCTCCCAAATGGCAAAGTATTAAATGTTTTCTGAAAGTCCAAGTGTTCAACATCCACAACGTTACCCTCATCCACTGTGTCATCTCATCAAAGAACACAATGAGATTTGTCAGACATGACCTTTCCTTGACAAAGCCATGTTGACTCTCTAGCATTAATTATTTTTCTCTAAGTGTATGTTTACCTTATCCCGTATTATGGCCTCTCACTCTTCCCACTGTTGATGTCGAGCTGACAGGTCTGTCGTTTCCTGGGTTATCCTTTGTAACTTTCTTAGTTAATGGTGTCACATTTGCAATCCTCCAGGACTAATCCTGTGTTCACAGAGGGGTGGAGAATTTCTGTCAATAGTTCTGCGATTTGTTCCCTTACCTCTCTCTCAGAATCTTGGATGCATCCCATCTGAGCCTGGTGAATTGTCTACCTGGAGTACTGCCAGCCTTTTTAGCCCTGCTTCTTTATCTATCTCCATAATGGTCAGTTCTCAACGCCCACATTTTCAACTGGGCTATTGTCGTCATTTTTTAATTTGGCAATGGTAGAAGAAAAATATTCAGTTATTACCTCTGGCATATCCTTTGCTTCAATGAACACTTTGTCCTGCTTGTTCCTTACGAGCCCCACTCTATCCTTCACTAATCTTTTACTATTAATATGTTTGAAGAACATTTTACTATTGGTTTTAGCACGGCCTGCCTTCCTAAAGCTTCCTCTTAGCTTTCCTTTCTCCAGCCTCGGCCTCTATCCTGCATTTGAGATACTCTTCCTGATTTCTACTGTTATTATTATTCCAGTGTGCATCATAAGCCCCTTCTTTTCTTCCTTATTTGCTCATCAACATCCTTAGTTATTCAGGGTATTCTAGCTTGGATGCCCTGTGTTTATTTCTCCTGGGTTTGTATCTAGCTTTTAACCTATTCATCTCCCTTTTGAAAGTCTCCCATTTTCTATCTACTGCTTTATCCACCAAAATGCCTTTCTAATCAACCTGCTCCATTTGAACTTTTAGATAACTAAAATTTGTCCTTTTCTAGTCTGGCATCTTAATCCTTGACTGATTTTTATCTTTTTCCAACTCACTATTGAACTGTAACATAATAATTTTATGATCACTAATTCCTAAATGCTGTCCCACTCTGCCATTCTCCACTTAACCTGCCTCATTTCATTGGACCAGATCCAGTACAGCTCCCTCTCTGGGAGAACAGGAATTTATTGTTCCAGGAAGTTCTGCTGCAGGAATTTCTCTACTTCCCATGCCCCTCACTCTCCCCTTTTCCCAGTCTACCCTCGGGTAATTTAAATCATCAGCCATCACAGCCCTCTCTTGTTCTGCAGATTTCTATAATCTGCCTACACGTGCTCTCTTCTATTCCCCTTCCCCCGCTTATAATAGGTTTAAAATAAATACCCAACAAGCTCACTGCTCCGTTCCTGTTTCTCACCTCCAACCAGACCGATTCTAATGCAGGAACTGCGTGTCATTGAAAAGTTATAATATTATCTTTGACCAAGGCTGCTACGCCTCCTCCCTTTTTACTGACCCTGTTTGTACTAAAAGCCTTATAACCCCAGATGTTAACTATCCATTCCTGTTCTTCCTTGAACTATATTTCTGTCAAAGTGACTGTGTCATATCTGACTAGAGCAGTTTCTGCTTCCAGTTCCCCAGTTCTATTCACGATATTTTATGCATTTACATACATACAATCTAACCGTACCCTTATCTCTTTCCTGCTCATTGGGAAGCAAATATTTCTTTGTTTGCTGTCAACACTCGAGTCTTCCCTCACTTCCTTTTCCTGTTCCCCATCTTCACTCTTTTGCCTTCTCTGGTACTTACAAAACTAGGCCCATTAGTTAACCCTCCTCCTCCACCCCCAGCTCTCATCTAGGAGATTATACCACATTTATTCACTTAGACATTGGGTCCTTCCACCATGCCCTTTGTAGTGAAAGGACCAACTTCTCCCAGAATCCTCCTCGGTTATGTCTACGTACTGTCTCGTGTGACTTAAGGGTACGAGAAAATCAGTTGCAGAGACAGAGAATGAATAAGGTATTTTTCTAATCAACCCCTTCAGAGATATTACTACACACCTCTGGAGCAGCTGGGACTTGACTCCAGGCCTCCTGTTCCAGAGGTAGGGACACTACCACAACAGCCCATCCTGCAGGGACAATGAATTAAAGAGAGAGAGCAAACCAGCAACAGGTGACAGAGGGAATGAGTTACAGTTGAGAGACAGAATTGGTTCCAGGTGAGGGAGAATGAGTTACAGACAAAAGGGTGAATCAGGTACAGAATGAGAGAAAATGAGTTTCTGATGTGAGAGAGTAGATGAGTTACAACGAGAACAAAAATGAGTCAGAAAGAGGTCAGAATTATTTGCAGCTGAGACAAATAATGAGTTAAAGACCAGAAAGAGAATGAATTAAAGGCAAAGAGATTTGTGGGTCAGCATTTATTGCCCATCCCCTGCTGTCTTTGAGAAGGTGGGTGTGAGCTGCCTTCTTCAACAGTAGCAGTCCATGTGTTATGGGTTGACCCACAATGCCCTTAGGGAGGGAATTCCAAGATTTCCTCAGTGATAGTGGAGGAACTGCGATCTATTTCCAAGTCAGGATGTTGAGTGGCTTGGAGGGGGACTTGCAGCTGGTGGTGTTCCCATATATCCGCTGCCCTGGTCCTTCTAGATGGGAGTGGTCATGGGTTTGGAAGGTGCTGTCTAAGGATCTTTGGTGAATTTCTGCAGTGCATCTTGTAGCTAGTACACACTGCTGCTACTGAGTGTTGGTGGTGGAGGGAGTGGATATTTGTGGATATAGTGCCAATCAAATGGACTGCTTTGTCCTGGATGGCGTTGAGCCTCTTGAGTGTTGTTGGGGCTGCACTCATCCAGGCAAGTGGGGAGTTTTCCATTACATTCCTGACTTGTGCCTTGTAGATGGTGTCTGGGATGTTGTCTGTAAGGTATGATTCTGTGAGTATGACTATGTCATGCTGTTGCTTGACTAGTCTGTGAGAAAACTCTCCCAATTTTGGAACAAAAACAAAGTTGCTGGAAAAGCTCAGCAGGTCTGGCAGCATCTGTGGAGGATAAAACAGAGTTAACGTTTTGGGTCTGGTGACCCTTCCTCAGAACAATTTTGGCACTAGCCCCAGCTTTTGCAGGTTTGACGGGTCTGTTTTTATTGTTGGCAATTCCAGTGGATAGGTGATGTCAGGCTGCCAACTTGTTTTATTATTTTTAAGACTTTCTAGCAATTGTTTCACCTGAGTTCCCATTTCTAGGTCACTTGGCCATTTCAGAGGGTAAATTTAAGTTGACCACATTGTTGTGGACCTGGAATCACACGCAGGCCAGATCGAGAGGACACTGATTTCCTTCCCTAAAACAGCATCTGTGAACCAGCAGTGTTTTTGCAACAGTTGACTGTGGTTTCATGGTCATCCTCAAACTCTTAATTCCAGATCTTTATTGAATTCAAGTTTCACCATGATGATGGGATTTGAACGCAAGCCCCAGAACACTTCCTGAATCTCTTGATTAATAGACTAATGATAAACAAGTAGGCCATCGCTTTCCCCCCCCCCACTGACAGAGAATAAGTGACTATTTTCACAACTGACAAGGGGAAGGTTTTGGAAAATTACATCCCAATATTCCCAGATACATCACAAATGTGAGAAAATCCAATCAAAATATCCAAAGCCCTCAATTTACTTAACTAACAAAACTCAGATGGAAAGAAAGGATGTGTTAGGTTTCTGCGCTTAACAAGGAAATACTGATACCTTTTGCTAATGGCAAAAAAGAAATAGGAATTGATCATTTATGACACAGTAACTTCATAAATTCTCATCTTCACAAGCAAATCGCATAGAATCTTTTATTGTCTCTTAAATTCTTAAAGTATCCATCGTTTTACATTAGGGACAAGCATTCTATTGAATTACCTTCAACATTTTGGGATATTTCAGCTACCCTAACACCTACTTGTAGTCACTGTGGAATCCTGATGATAGACTTTGTTTAGCCATTGCTCTGGTCACTACATTGATGGAAAAATGCCTGGAACCTGTTCCTGCAACTGTCACACCTCTCCATAGGTGAAAATATAACCTTCATTCCAACTGAATCATTACTCAGGAATCAGTCCAGTCTTCGTACATGTAATTTCTTAAGTACCTCAACTACACTAGTCTAGACAAGTCACAGTCCAATTGCGCTTTGTATAAAGGAACTAGGATACACCTATTCTGTTCACAAATACTTGAGCTTTTATCGAAAGCATGAGAGGGACAATTAGATCTTTCCAAAAGAGAGTATGTAGCTTCTCATAGAGTCATAGATCAAAGAAAAGGCCCTTTGGCCCGTTAAGTCTGCACAACATAACTCCCACTAAAGGTACGCTAATCTCAATTTCCCGCACTTGTCTGATATCAAAGAACAAAAGAGAAGTACAGCACAGGAACAGGCTCTTCGGCCCTCCAACCCTGTGCTGATCATCATGCCCTGACTGAACGAAAAAACAAAGCTTCTGCCCTTATTTGGTCCATAATCCTCCATTCCCTCCCTATTCATTGAGCCATCCAGGCGCCTCTTAAATGTCACCAAAGTGCCCACTTCCATTATCTCTTCTGGCAGTGCATTCCAGGCTCCTACTACTCTCTGCGTGAAAAACTCCCCTCATATATCTCCCTTAAATTTTCCCCCTCTCACCTAGAACCTGTGCCCCCTTGTAATTGGAACTTCAGCCTTACAAAAAACCATCTGACCATCCACCCTATCTATGCCTCTGATAATTTTGTAGACCTCTGTCAGGTCTCTTCTCAGCAGCCGTCTTTCCAATGAATACAATCCTAGTCTTTTTAACCTTTCCTCATAGTCAATGCCCGCGAGACCAGGCAACATCCTGGTAAACTTTCTCTGCACTCTCTCCAAAGCTTCCATGTCCTTCTGGTAATGTGGCAACCAAAACTGCACACAATATACCAAATATGGCCTAAAAAGGGTTTTATACAACTGCAAAAGTTTTGCTAACTCTTGTACTCCATGCCCCAGCCGATGAAGGCAAGCATGCTGTAAGCCTTCTTAATCACTTTGGCCACCTCTGTTGCTACTGATAGGGAACTGTGGACCTGCACACCTAGGTCCATTTGTATGTTAATGTTCTTAAGGGTTCTGCCACTAACAGTAAAATTCACACTAAATTTGATCCTCCAAAATGCATCATATCGCATTTGCTTGGATTAAACGCCATCTGCCATTTCTGTGCCCAAGTCACCAATCTATCCTGTTATATCCTTTCACTGTCATCGACACAATCAGCAACTCCAGCAAGCTTTGTGTCATCTGCAAACTTACTAACCAGACCACCCACGTTTTCCTCCACATCATTTATATATACTGCAAACAACTGATCCCTTTGGTACACCACTAGTTACTGGTCTCCATCTGAAAAACACCCTCCCACTGCTACCTTCTGTCTTCTATGACCATACTAGTTTTGTATCCATCTAGCCAGCCCACCCCAAATCCCATTTTTAGTTTTTATACCAATCAAATGCCTTGCTAAAGACCAAGTAAACCACAACCACAGCCCTTCTCTGATCAATTATCTTTGTCACCTCTTTAAAAATTTCAATCAGGTTGGTGAGACATGACATGTCAATAAATAGTCTATTTTCTTCCAAATGTGCATATATCTTGTCCCTTAGTATCTTCTCCAAGAACTTCCCCACCAGAGACGTTAGGCTCACCATCCTACAATTTCCCAGATAATCCCTACTTCCTTTCTTAATCCTTGAATGTCATGATATTTCAAGCGCTCAGCTAAATACTTCTTAAAAGTTGTAAGGCTTCCGGCCTCCACTACCTTCCCAGTAGTGCATTCCAGACTTTTACCACCCTCTGAGTGAAAAGGGTTTTTCTCAAATCCATTCTGAATCTCCTGCTCCTTACCTTTAAGTCTCTGCTTGCTGGTGATTGACACCTCAGCTCCCTCAGCATTGTTATGGGTTTAGCTAAATCATTTGAAGGAAAAGGGGTTTACTTGCCTTTTGACAAAAGAACCATGAAATCTCCTGTCTGTTATTCACTTCTGGACACACTAGGAAGTGCCCATTGGAGCTTCCTTTAGCTTCTGAGGTTGTCTTTTAATATCTGCATTATTTTAAATTTAAATTACGTTTCTCTCTCTCTTCCTTGAATCTCTAGATCCAGTCTTCCCGGTTCAATTCCCACTTGCATTCTTTTCAATTCCATATCATTTTTTCCTTTTGTGTTCTCCTTGTCTTTCTCTGTTATCTCCTGCTTCTTCATTCTTTCCTTACACTGAAGCTATTTTAACTGTAATTCAATATGAACTGATTCAATGTCTTACTACTTGGAGTACCTTGTCTCTCTAGTGTCTCTGATAAACCCAAATGCTGTGATAGGGTTTCAATTATTTTCTGCCCTCTTAGCCTTTATGGACAATTCCATTTTTAATTTATTTGCCTGTTCAAAGAATCTAGCTTTTGGAATCACTTATATGGCCTCATTGGTGCCCATTTTGGGTTCCACCAGGATCGCTCAGCTCCTGATATCATTACAGCCTTGGCTCAAACATGGACAAAAGAGCTGAATTCCAGAGGTCAGGTGAGAGTGACAGCCCTTGACATCAAGGCTGCATTTGAGCGGGTGTGGCATCAAGGAGCCCGAGCAAAACTGGAATCAATGGGAATCCAGGGGCCAAACTTTCCAGCGGTTAGAGTCATACCTGACATATAGGAAGATGGTTGTGGTTGTCAGAGGTCAGTCATCTCAGCTGCAGGACATCTCTACAGGAGGTCCTCAGGGTAGTGTCCTAGGCCCAACCATCTTCAGCTGCTTCATCAGTGACCTTCCCTCCATCATAAGGTCAGAAGTGGGGATGTTCGCCGATGATTGCACAATGTTCAGCATTTGTGACTCCTCAGATACTGAAGCAGTCCATGTTCACATGCAACAAGATCTGCACAATATCCAGGCTTGAGCTGACAAGTGGCAAGTAACATTCATGCCACACAAATGCCAGGTTATGACCATCACCAATGAGAGATAATCTAACCACCGCCCCTTGACATTCAATGGTGTTACCATCACTGAATCTCCCACGATCAAAATCCTGGGGGTTATCATTAAACAAAAACTCAACTGGACTCACCACGTAAACTCAATGGCTACAAGAGAAGGTCAGAGGCTAGGATTACTGCAGCAAGTAACTCACTTCCTGACTCCCCAAAGCCTGTCTGTTATCTACAGGGCACAAGTCAGGAATGTTATGGAATACTGCACACTTACCTGGATGGGTGCAGCTCCAATAACACTCAAGAAGCTTGACACCATCCAGGACAAAGAAGCCTGCTTAATTGCCATTATATCCACAAGCACCCACTCCTTCTACCACCGACGCTCAGTAGCAGCAAGATTCATCAAAGATCCTCAGACAGCACCTTCCAAATGCTCAACCACTTCTATCCAAAAGGACAGGGGCAGCAAGCAGATACATGGGAAAACCACCCCCGCAAGTTCCTTTCCAAGCCACTTACCTTCCTGACTTGGAAATATATCACTGTTCCTTCTCTGTCGCTGGGGCAAAATTCTGGAATTCTCTCCCGAATAGCATTGTGGATCAACCTGCAGCAGGATAACTGCAGCGGTTCAAGAAGGCAGCTCACTACCACCTACTGAAGGGCATCTAGGGATGGGCACGAAATGCTGGCCAGCCAGTGACACCCACATCCCACAAATGAATAAATAAGAAAGAAATTAAAACTTCACAGGTATACGTCTTCCACCTGCAAAAATACAGTTTCTTTGGCCATCTTATTTTTGATGGTACAAAACCTATTGTTTGGATTGGAAGGTATGTGCAGCAATGCAATACCATCGTGAAGCAGACTGTATGGATTGTGCAGTTCGTCAGTATTGCTGTGAAACAGACTGAGAGGAGTGTGCAGAAGTTGGTTTCTCTGTGAAGGAGACTGGGAGCCGTGCGCAGTCAGGCAGTATCGCTGTGAAGCAGTCTGGGAGAGTGGACCTTTGAGAGAAGGTCCAGCAGTAGCCGGACATTAAAAACTGGCAGCACGAAACCCCTTCAACCTATTTTGATCAGGCACAGTCCAAGTGTGACCATATAGAAAAGGAGTTAGCTGATGGATGGGTATGTTCTCTGTATTTCTTTTGATTGGCCACATTGGTTTAAGTAAGGAGCCGATATTACTGTTGAAGAGTATAGTTAGAAAATTTACTTTTAAAAATATTTAACATCATTATTGAATTAACTGGAATGGAAATGGCTGAGTGGGTGATGTTGTGCAGCTGTAGTATGTGGGACATGGTGGATGCTGGCGCAATCCACAGTGACCACATCTGTAGCACGTGTTAAGTGTTTGAGGAGCTTTAATTCAGAGCTAATGAGCTGCAGCATCAGGGAGGGGGTGAAGTATCTGTACACTGTGTTTCATGAGACAGTCTCAGCCCTTAGATTAATTATATTTGTGGTCAGGGACAGGAGGGTGTGACTGCAAGTGAGATAGCATGGAATCCAGAATTTAACTTTGGAGGAGCCATCACCAGTTCCCTTATCCAATCAGTAAAAGGATTTTGTTCCTGGTGTGAACAAGCGCACAGACTGCAGGGGGTACTGAGAAAACTGACCCATCCACCATCATCCACAGAAGCATACAAATGGGTGAAGGAAAGAAAAGTATAATAGTAACAGGAGATAGCATAGTTAGGGGATAGGCACTGTTCTTTGTAGCAAAGACAGAGAGTTCCAAAATCTGTGTTGCTGACATGGTGTCAAGGTTCAGAACATCTCTAATGGATTGGTAAGGGAGCTGGAGTGGGAAGGTGAGGGATCCAGTTGTCATGGTCCACATGGGCTACCAATGCAATTGGTCAGACTTGGAAAGAGGTTCTGTTAAGGGATTGTGAGCAGTTTGCGGCTTAACTTTAAAACAGAGCCACATAGAAAATAATCTCTGGATTTTTACCTGAGCCATGTACAAATTGGCCGAGGGTTAATAAAAGAGGTAAATGTGTGGCTTAAAGATCGAAGTGGGAGAAATGGATTCTGATTCATGGTGCACTGGCATCAGCACTGGACAAAGAGAGAACTGTTCCATTGTGACGGCTTTCATTTCAGCCAGGCTGGGACCAGTGTTTCGGAGAATTGTATGATGAGGGTGATAGATAGGGGTTCAAACTAACTAGTGTGAGAGAGGATTTCAACTGAAAATTTAATTTAATTCAATTTAAAAACAAAAACAAACAAGAGGACAGAGGTGCAGGGTAGTGAAAAGGCAAATGATAATCAAAGTGTGACAGAAAGGAATAGGATATATACGCAGCAGGTATTAGAACTAGGGGTAAATAATAATGGTAAAAAGCCAAAGCACAAGGCTCTTACTTAACTGCACATAGTATTTGTAATGAGATAGACGAATTGACAGCACAAGTAGAAATAAACAATGTCTTTTAGTTCATTCACAGCATGTGAGCATCCCTGGCTAGATCAGCATGTTTTGCCTATCCCTAATTGCCCAGAGGGCAGTTGAGAGTTAACAACATCTTGTGATTGGAGTCACATGTAGGCCAGACCAGATAAAGATAACAGTTTCCTTCTTTGAAGGGCATTAGTGAGCGAGATGGGTTTTTCCTGAAAAATTGGCAATGGTTTCATGGTCACCATTGGACTCTTAATTCCAGATTATTATTGAATTCAACTTCCACCATCTGCTGTGGCAGAATTTGAACCCAGGTCCTCAGAACATTACCTGGGTTGCTGGATTGACAGTCCAGTGATAAAACGTCAGGGTCATTGCCTCCCTCTGTATGTGATTTGATGTCTATTACAGGGATGAGGCTGCAGGGTGACCAGGACTGGAGCTCAATATTCAAGGGTGTGAAACTTTGCAGAAAAATAGGTAGAGAAAAGGAGGTGGGGTAGCTTTGGTAATAAAGGACAGTATCTGTGCAGAGGTAAGTAGTAATTTGGTGCTATAGATCATGACGTGGAATCGGTTTGGGTCGAAATAAGGAATAACAGGGACAGATGTAATGGTGGGAGTCACCTCTATGTCCCCAAATAGTTCCTCACTTCTTAACCATCCTGTCTACCTGTGATCCAATTTTCAAACAATTATGTACCTGAACCCGTAGATCTAACTGTTCTACAACCCTACCATTACTTGTATAATTCCTACCCTTGTTTAAGCAAAGTGCTAATAAGAGGAAAGATCTTTTCACAGTCTCTATCACAAAGGTCAAAGTATCGAATGTGGCTAAAGGGAAACAAGTCACTAAGGAAACAAATTTGTTAGCACAAATCAGGACCATAGGATTTGGCAACTTGTTTTCTTCTGAATTATTCCAATTCCCTTTCATGATGACATAAGATTGTTTGCACACTGATGCTGGCTTCTACTCACTGGTTCAGTTTGTCCCGTTCAGAGCCTCTGAAGGTGATTTTCCCTGTGTCTGCATTAGTGGAGGAATTTGAGTCAGAGCCAACTGGAGTTACTGGAGACATTCTGGTAATGCCACACAGGAGACAGAAACACACACGCACACGCACACACACGCATACCGACACACTCAGACAAAGATACAGACACAGACACACACATGCACACACATGCACATATGTAGATACACATGCACACACAGACAGACACACACACACAGATACACACACACACACACACACACACACGCACACACAGATTTTTTGGTACTTTCTGTTTGCAGGCCATTCTTTTCTCTGCTGCACTGGCCCTACACAGGCCACAGTCACCCCGCCAGGAGCCAGAACAATGTTGTCAAGCAATAAACTCCTGGATCAGTTCTGTGCCGTCTGCTTCCGTGTTCTCTGCTTATTCTATTTTACTTTCATTTCTTTGGAATTAGAATTAGCTTTATTGTGAAATAAACTTTAGTTCTATTGTTGAAATCAAATCTGCAACTTAGTGAGCTTACGTTTCAGCAAATGAGCACGTTGTTAAAACCAAAACAGAATATGATCCATCAAGCCAGATTTCAGCCAGGGACCTAATGTATTCAGTAATTAAATCTGTTGGGATTGTAGCAATGAATTCATAAGAGATAAGGAGTAAAGGCTGGAGAATGGAGCTGAGATACAGAGCTGTCATGATCTGAATGGGCTGAATGGCCTCCTGCTGTTCCTCTAAACCTAAGTTGGGATTGGAGAAAGAGATAAAAGTCATATCATTTTATTGTCAAATCAAACGATGGAATAAATGATATTTCTTTTTTCTGACGCTAACAGCAGTCTCCAGTCAATCATGTGGGAGCCATTAGAAATTTTACTCCCAGCAACTACTGTTTAATGAAACGGCAGCTGGTGTTTAACTTCAGGGACAATTCTGACAGAAATTACACAACAGTTCTTTGATATGTAAACACTGTATTAAAAGCCTCTCTCATTCATTAGCTGGAGACAAGCAGTCAGCTGTGATTCAGAGAATCATCCGGTTTCATCACCATTACAAACTCATTGGCATCAACCTTTGTATGTAAGAGCAAGAGTGTGGGAGAGAGAGTGGGAGAGAGTGGGAGAGTGAGTGAGTGAGTGAGTGAGAGAAAGAGTGAGTGAGAGAGTGGGAGAGAGTGAGTGAGTGGGAGAGAGAGTGTGTGAGCGAGTGGGAGTGAGTCGGAGAGAGTGAGTGAGTGAGTGGGTGAGAGTGTGCAAGTAAGTGAGAGCAAGAATGAGAGAGAGAGCATGAAGGAGAATGAGTGAGAGAGTGAGTGAGAAAGAGACTGAGAGAGAGCAAGACTGAGAGAGAGCAAGAGTGAGAGCGACAGCAAGAGTGAGAGAGTGAGAGTGCAGTCGAGACTCTGCCTAGCCTCTTGTGAAGGGGAGCAGGGTGGAAAGGATCTTTCTCCCAACTCCAGATTCACTAAAGTCTTTTACAGGTCATTCATGTCCTCTGCTGTCCTTATCTGGTTGGGTTTGCATGTGACTCCAGACCCATAGCTATGGGTTTGACTCTTAACTGACCCCTGAGATGTCATTTGGGAATGAAAAGGAAATATAGGTAGCAGGGCAATGGAACTGATGGGCTGAATACACTCACATGAGGTGAATTCTCTATGATTTTCCCACAGAGCTGCACAGCTCCTGAGGCGATGGAGTAAGGAGTTCTTGGGCTGTAAAAATATGTTCCTTTTGTTCAGATGAAGTGAACTACCTAGACAGTGCTATAACAGCTTCTGGACAGCAGCAGTGTTCGATTGACCATCTCTCTCACACATACTGAGACACAGACACACGCACATGCACATTCTCATACACACACACGTACACACACATGTACACACACGTACACACACGCACACACACACGTACACGTACGCACACACATACACACACACACACGTACACACACACATAGGCACAAACACAGGGACACACTCTCATACACACACACATTCTCATACACACACATGTACACATACATGTACACACACACGTACACACACACGTGCACAAACACAGGCACACACTCTCATACACACACACACGCACACACATACATACACATACACAGACACGTACACACATGCACACACACACACTCTCTCTCTCTCTCACACACACATACACGCTTCCCAATTCACTTTCTACTCAATAGTGATCCCAGAATATTGATGGTGGTGGATTTGCCAATAGTAATAGCCTCTGGCAACGCCTGTGGATAGTTGATTTTTGAAGAAGGGTAACTAAATGCGAAACGTGAACTCTGCTTTCCCTCTCCACAGGTGCTACCAGAACTGCTGAGTTTCTCTGCAATTTCTGTTTTTATTTCAGATTTCCAGCATCTGCAGTTCTTTATTTTATTTACGTTTAATGCATTTACAGACCGGCAGCAGAACACCTCCAAGTTGTGCTGCACTGAAATTTGATCTGTTTAGCTGAACTTCTTTTACTCGGAATAAGTCTTCTAGTCTTTCTTTCCAAGAACATTGTATTACAGGGCACCGTTCCTTAGTCTCTTGCCTGCTCTCCAGTCCTCAGTTTTTCCCCTTCTTTTTCTCACTCTTCCCATTCTCTGTTCTCTGTCGCCGTGTGTATCTCTGCCTCCTGCCTGAACATTGTAAAGTGCCTTTGATGTTAGCTTGGTTCAGAAACACAGCAGCTAAAGGAAAGGCTGTGTATAATGAAGCTGATTTATTCCATCCACATGAGAGGCAGTAGTTACGTATGATTGAGTGAAGACACAGAAAAGGAGTAGTTTGATCCTGTCCAGGAATTTATTTAATTCTGCTTCTTTTGATGGTCGTAAATTTTACTGAGCTTTATGACCAACTGTCATATCCAGTGTCTTACCAGCAAGGAATTGGAAACTGTGTTAAGTATCCAGTAGTTCACTGAGCCTCAGAGCACTCATTTTGCATTGACATTAATAGTGAGTATGCAAGGCTGAGCACTGGCTTGTGTCACTGTCAAGCCAAGCTCTATTAGATCCATCGACAAATCACAATGGTTATAAAAGGAACATCAACCAGTCTTCCAGCTCCTGGTCCCATTGCTGGTGACGACGCTTTGAATAGAATGTCAGCCACAGAAACAGGCCATTCAGCCTCCCTGGCCTTTGTTAGTATTATAGGCCTCTACACAGATCATCTCCTACTTTACTTTATCTTCGTGTCTTCCCTTTCCTCTTTGTTTTCCTTCATGCACGTACCTGTGCTAATCACCTCAATTACCCTGTAAGGTGGCACGTTCCGTATTTAAACTGCCCTCTGGGTAATAATATTTCCAGGAAAATAGACTACGATAAGAGCTTTTTGTCATTCAAGCCTGTTCCACCAATCAAACAGTGGCTGATCTGTCACCTGACACCACATACTCGCCCATGCTCTCTGACCCTGAAAATCTCTGGATAACCAAAGCCCATCAATATTGTATTAAAACAAAATGCAGAATATACAGCTAGTTCTCCTGTAACGCGATAGTTGCGTTCTTGCGCGACCTCGTGCTATAGAAAACAATGTTGTGGGGAAATAAGACGTAAGAGCAGAAGGAGGATATTCAGCCAATTGACTCTGCTCTGCTTTTCAATGAGATCGGGGCTGATCTGAGAATCCTCAGTTCCGCTTTCCTGCCTTTTCCCTATAACAAGGGAAAGAGGGAAATCGCTTTAGAAAATCGCTATGCCTGTGCAGCAGAAAGTTCATGTTATCCAAACAGCACCCACTATTCATCAATCAAGTTACAGCCAATTAGCGTTAATGACACGCATGTTACAGCAGAAATACCTGTACTGGAGATCTGAAATGAAAACAAACTGCTGGAGAAACTCAGCAGCTCCGGTAGCATCTGTGGAGAGAGAGAAACAGAGTTAATGCTTTGAGTCCGATCGTTCTTTCCTCTAGAACTTGAGGGCCGTCATGGAGATGGCCAATCGAATGTTTTTGCCCTCATTGCTATCATGCAATAAACCTTCTTGCTATTCAAGAACAGAGTGCGTTCTGTCAATGCTCCTTGGTGGTGTACCTTCCATCATTAATCATTAGATAGGCCCAAGACAAAACAAAGCCAAAGGAGGAATTTTTGGTAGCAAACTACCTCAAACAACCAGAGGTCTCTTGAGGCTGGGTCTTCAAGTATACTCAAAGCTGAGATGGACAGATTTTTATTCAGTAAAGGAATCGAGGGTTGTAGGGAAAAGACAGGAAAGCGGTGCTGAGGATTATCAGATCAGCTCTGATCTCATTGAATAACAGAGCAGAGTCAAGTGATCGAATATCCTCCTTCTACTGTTATGTCTTATGATCTACCACATGTAGAGGTGTGAAATACCACAACGTACCAGGAGCAGACATCCTGGAAAATACTACTGTCACCACGGCCACCACACCAAACCTTCACCCAAACACTTCAAACTAAATTACAGAGAATGATCCAACCACCCCCAGTCACAACCTTAATATCAATTTATCAACATGACCAATTATATGTTTTAATTATATGGGGTTCAGAATTTTTAAAAAAATCAGCTAGATTTCTTTCATAAACAGTAAAAATATTGAGTTATTCTGAAACAAGTCTTATTTGGCAAAGAAATATGGAAGTATAAATATTTACCCTTTGAAGTAACCTCACACATGTACATACAAGTTAAAATCAGGATTAAATAAACTTCCTCTGCACATATTAGCTTCCGAAAGAAAAAGGCCAAATATTGTCATTTCTTGAAGTAGAAAGAACAAGATACAAACTGTTGCATATTGTTTTCAGTCTGGTATACTCTTACATGTAAATGGGTTTGACTAGACACAGAAGATCTTTCAAGACACTTAGATGAGAATGCATTTGAGACTTCTCTCAGCAGGTTGCACGCTAACAGAACTCCAAACAATATCATATAAAAACCGAAAGAACTGCGGATGCTGGAAATCAGAAACAAAAACAGAAATTGCTGGAACAGCTCAGCAGGTCTGGCAGCATCTGTGGAGAGAAATCAGAGCTAATGCTTCAGGTCCAGTGACCCTTCCTCAGAGCACAGGAAACAATATCGAATAGCCCATTCAATAACAAGTAGTCACAACTCTTGCCAGCCATAAACTCAGACATGTGCCTTCCAGTAAACAAAGCTTAGGTTGGCTCAAGAAAATATGGCCCACAGAAAGCTTTCAATGACATTTTAAAACAATTCTGGTATTTCCTCAGCGCTTCAAATGAACTCTTCAAAAAAACAATGGCCCATATCTTCTGTTTGCAGTTGGAACATATT
The DNA here is from genome assembly GCA_024137785.1 of Ginglymostoma cirratum. Classification (NCBI taxonomy): domain Eukaryota; kingdom Metazoa; phylum Chordata; class Chondrichthyes; order Orectolobiformes; family Ginglymostomatidae; genus Ginglymostoma; species Ginglymostoma cirratum. Next base: position 78,290,550 of record JAHRHZ010000283.1, read on the forward strand.
CAACCGAAGCTAATCCACATTAAACTTATTGATTTACCTGTTGACAATTCTTCTGGCCGGAAATCTTTTCCGGGTCTGTTCAATTGTATCCCTAGAAGAAGACACACACCCATTTGCTGTATTATTTCAGGAATTAAATTGTCTTAAAGTCCCAAAGTCATTTTGATAGTGCCTGGGGACAAGTACATGTATAAGACATGTGAGGTGGGGAAGAAGATGACATGCCAGGTATTAGAACATACCATCTTATGGTATATGGTATCTTCAGCTTATGCTGAACTATCAACGTCTGGTCCTCAGAATAGACAGAGCAACAGTAATAAAAACTTCATAAAGGCACAATGCAAGACTTAGTTTGTGCAGTCTCCCTCATAGAGACAAGGGTGTGAAGGTGGGGTTCAGTCAGGGACAGGTAGGGTCCCAATGGGAGAAGGTTGAGTGGACAGTGCAGGAGAGGGTAGGGTGAGGGATGGGGGAAGAGGGTGTGGTGCAAGGTGGGGCAAGGGTAATGTGGGGTGGGTGACAGGTAGGGTTGGGCAGAGGAAAGGGTAGGGTGGGGAGTGGGGAGAGGTATGGTGCCAGGTGAGGACAGGGTCATGTGGGGTAGATGGTATAGTGCCAGGTGAGTTGAGAGGGTAGAGTGCCAGGTGGGGGAGAAGGTAGGGTGGGACGATCAGGAAGAGGCTAGGGTAGAGGTTTGGGAGAGAAGTTGAGGTGGGGGGGGTTGGGGAGAGGGCAATGTGCCAGGATGGGGAGAAAGGATGGTAAGGGTTGAGGGCAGGGATCCAGGTGGGGAGCAGGGTTGTGTGAGGGGGTGCTGGTTCTGGTCACGAGGGTTGTCAGAATCGGGGGCAGTGTTGTAGGAAGTGTCAGTGCTGTGTCAGGGAGTCAGTTTCTTAGTTACCCAGGAGTTGGGTAACTATGAAATCACGGCCAGGACCCGAGTGGGAGCTAAGCACATGGGTCGTGTCCCGCGGCAGAGCAAACGGGCTGATTCACAGGCCGTGTCCCGAGGCAGAGCAAACAGGCTGATTCACAGGCCGTGTCCCGCGGCAGAGCAAACAGGCAGATTCACAGGCCGTGTCCCGCGGTAGCGGCAGAGTGAGTGGACCAAGTCCTGCAGCAGCAGTAGACCGGTCCAGAGCCAGATCGGCTGTCGAATGAGTCCTGGGCAGAAGCCGGTATGTGGAGGCCACGTGGCCCTGTGTTCTGGGGCTGGCGGGTACAGACTCACATTGGAGAGGGCCTGGAACTTATGGTCACTTTTATTATCATTCTGGGCTTTTTAAACTGTGTTTCCATGCTATCCTTCTTGTTAAACTCTGTAACAACACCTGAAGTATCTGTACCTAGGTACCCTTTACCTAAAATGGCGCCGACAGGCGACATTAAAAAACTTTGACTGCACTCATTCGACTGCATATGGCAGTAAAGGCTATTCTGATTCTGAGTTAGAATAGGTTTTTAAAGTTCTAACTTTTACTAGGTAACTGTGAAGCTTTGCTGAGTCAGACTGCCCAGCTTTAAGGAGTTTTACTGGAGGTCCCAGATGCAGGGAAATTTCCCGTTCAGTTTTTCAAAATCCCATCAATTCCCTTGAAGACTGCTTCCTCAGGAAATCTCCATCGTCCTAACATACAACTTGACTTTGAATTAATGACATCTGGCCATCAGAATAAATGCACCAATAGTCACATACTTTCACAACAGGAACACAAGCCTTAGCTCATGTAATCTTGCCTTATAGTTTAACACTGGACTCTGAGAATCAGTCTGGCATCTCCCGAATTATTTGCTGGATTTATTAATTGCTGTCAAATATTCATGGTTTCTGGCTTCGAACTTCTCTCTCCTGCCTATCTTCTTCACATCTACCTTAACAAGCCCCGTCATCACTTCAGGAATTCTGTGAGACTAAGGTTTAGATTAACAAAGGTGAGGAGCACGGAATAATCCAAAGAAGAACTTTGAAATTTGAAGAGGAGTGAATTTGATGGGCCGGAAGGAAAGAGCTGGCCTTGGGGAAAATGGACCAGAAGTTAACAGCATAACGTGTTTGTCAACAATGGGTGACCTTTAAGGAAGATATATTTCAGGGACTGGCTAAGTGCATGAGTACGAGGGTGAAAGATAGGGGAAGGAAAGTCAGGTCTTCTGAGATCGCAAGGAAGATAGAAAATGTCTACTGATACTGGAGTTTAGAAGAGTGAGGGATGATTTGATCGAAATGTTGAAGATCTTAAATGATACTGACAAGGTAGATGTGGAAAGGGTGTTTCTTCTTGTTTGTGAGTTCATAACCAGGAAGCGCTGCTTTAGGGGCAGTGTGGACTCAATGGGCTGAATAGCCTGCTTCCAGACTGTAGGGATTCTGTTAAAAGAATGAGAGTTTCCCTTTAAGGACAAGAACCAAGGATGAATATCCACTCGTGGAGTGTTGAGCAGCTTCGGAACCCTTTGCCTCAGAAAATGGTGTAGGAGTCACTTTGAATATTTTTACGATGGAAAGGATAGATTCTTGTCAGGCAGGGAGGTCAAAGGTCATTGGGGCACATGGCAATATGCAGTTAGAGCGCCAACGAATCAATCATCATCTTATTGAATGGGGAAGCATGTTTGATAGGCTGAATGGTCTCCCTCATCTCGTATTTCGTATGTTCTTGAATATGTATGTTGTCGGGCGTTTCTTGAAGTAAGAACCAGGTCGAATTCAATGATTTGAGAGAGGAAGGGAAGAGAAAAACATGACTGAATGCAAGAAAAGTGTGGCAGTTAATATAAAGAGGAATCCAAACATTTCCTGCTGGCTTTCAAATTGTTGGTTGGTATAGAATGACAGCATTACTACTAACTGTGGGTCACTCAATTTAAGGTCAGCTGGTTTAAGGCTTAAGAAACAATTAGCAGGGAGAATATCAGCAGATACACAAGAAAAGCATTAGGAAAAGGAACTGAAGTAGGTTTTTCGGCCCCCTCAAGCCTACTCCACCATTCAATAGGATCTGAGCTGGGAACTATGTATCCAAAGATACGTATCCTATCAAAACAACAGGCAGATGGACAGAAATTTTTTAATTCATACATGGGATGAGGGTATCGCTGGCTGTGACAACATTTATTGCCTATCCCATAGGCAGTTCAGAGTCAACCACATTGCTGTTGATCTATAGTCACATGCAGGCCACACCAAGTAAGCATGGCAGTTTCCTTCCCTAAAGGACGTTAATGAACCAGATGGGTTTTTCCTGACAATCGACAATGAATTCACAGTCATTGGACTCTTAATTCCAGATTTGCACTGAATTCAACTTCCACCAACTGCTGTAATGGAATTCAAACCCGGGTCCCCAGCACATCACCCAGGACTCTGGATTAACAGTCCAACAATAACATCATGAGGCCGTCGCCTCCCCCTTGTTAGAAAGAAATGAAATTAAAATGATAGCAAAACGTGACATAGGGTCGGAGATGTAGAATCCGTGTGGGTAGAGTTGAGGAACTGCAAAGTAAAAAGACCCTGATGGGAGTTGTGTACAGACCTCCTTGTGGTAGTCAGGATATGGGCAGAAAATAAATTAGGGGATTGAAAAGTCATGTAAGAAAGGCACTATTACAATAATCATGGGGGGGCTTCAATATGAAGGCAGACTGGGAAAATCAATTTGGTAGTGGATCTAAAAAATAAATGGAATTTGTGGATAACAAGGTATGGAGCTGGACGAACACAGCAGGCCAAGCAGCATCATAGGAGCAGGAAAGCTTGACGTTTCGGGCCTAGACCCTTCATCAGAAATGTTTCTGATGAAGGGTGCAGGCAATTCTGGATTTGGTTGTGATGTGTGAAGAGGCAGACTTGATTAGGGAGCTGAAGCAGGAACCCCTAGGGGCCAGTGATCAGAATATGATAGAATTCATCCTGCAGTTTGAGAGGCAGAAGCTAGACTCAGATGTAACAGTATTACAATCGAGTAAAGGGAACTAAAAAGACATGAGGAAGGAGCTGTCCAGAGTTGATTGGAAGGGGAGCCTAGCAGAGAAGACAGTGAAGCAGTAATGGCAGGAATTTCTGGGGGTAATTTAGGAGGCTCAGCAGAAATTCATTCCAAGGAAGAAGAAACATAATAAAGGAGGATGAGGTGACCATGATTGATAAGGGAAGCCAGGGGCAGCATAAAAGCAAAAGGAAAAAGCATATAATGTGGTCAAGATTTGTGGGAAGCTAAAGGATTGGGAAACATTTAAAAACCTGCAGAGGCCAACAAATGATCTGGATGTGAATGTACAAGGCATGGTTATTAAGTTTTCAGATGATACAAAATTACAGAGGGATCTTGATCAGATGGGGAAGTGAGTTGAAGATTGGCAAATGCAATTCAACACAGATAAGTGTGAGGTGTTGCATTTTGGAAAGTCAATTCAAGGTAGGACTTAAACAGTAAATGGTAAGGTCCTGACGAGTGTTGTGGAATAGAGGGACCTAGGAATACAAATACATAGTTCATTGAAAGTGGGGTCACAGGTGGACAGGGTGGTGAAGAAGGCGTTTAGCATGCTGGCCTTCATCGGTCAGACATTGAGTATAGGATTTGGGACGTTATGTTACAGCTATATAAGTCATTGGTGAGGCCGCACTTGGAATATTGTGTACAGTTTTGATCACCCTGTTATAGGAAAGACATAGTTAAACTGGAAAGTGTGAAAAGAAGATTTACGAGGATGTTGCCAGGACTAGTAGGCCCGAGTTGTAGGGAGAGGTTCGACAGGATAGGACTTAATTCCTTGGAATGTAGGAGAATGAGGGATGAACTTATTGAGGTGTATAAAATCATGAGAGGCATAGATAGGATGAATCTATATAGTATTTTCCCAGGGATGGCGAATTGAAAAGTAGAGGGCATAGGTTTAAGGTAAGAGGGCAAAGATTTAAGAAGGACATGAGGGACAACTTCTTCAGGCAGAGAGTGGTGTGTGTAAGGAATGGGCTGCCAGAGAAAGTGGATAAAATAGCAACATTTAAAACTCATTTGGATAGGTGCATGGATAGGGTTTAGAGGGATATGGACCAAATGCAGGCAATTGGAACTAGCTCAGTGGGCACCATGTTAAGCATGGACCAGTTTGGGCCAAATGGCCTGTTTCGATGCTGTATTACTCTATGATTCTATAATTCTAAATAAAACGATAACGGAGGAGAAGATGAAATGTGGGAGTAAACTACTGAGTAATATAAAAGAAGATTGCAAGAACATTTTTAGATATATAAAAGCTAAGTGAGAGGCAAGAGTGAACATTGGACCACTGGAAAATGAGGCTGGAGAAGTAGTAATGGGGAGCAAAACAATGGTAGAGGAACTTAATAAATACTTTTCATCAGTTTTCACAGTGGAAGATACTAGCAACATACCAGGGGTGGCATAGTGGTTAGCGCTGCTGCCTCACAGCACCAGGGACCCGGGCCCAATCCCAGCCTTGGGTGACTGTCTGTGTGGAGTTTGCACATTCTCCCCATGTCTGTGTGGGTTTCCTCCGGGTGCTCCGGTTTCCTCCCACAGTCCAAAAATGTGCACGTTAGGTGGATTGGCCATGCTAAATTGCCATTAGTGTTCTGGGAAGCGTAAGTTAGTTGGATTAGCCATAGGAAATGCAGTGTTACAGGAAAAGGATAGGAGTGTGGGCCTAGGTAGGAAGACCCTCAGAGAGTTGGTGTGGACTTGATGGGCCAAATGGTCTGTTTCCACACTGTAGGGATTCTATGAATACCAGAACTTGAAGGGAGTCAGGGGGCAGAAGGCAATGGGAACCTGAAGGTGGTGAATCACCCAGACTTGCTGGACTACAGCCAGAGTTCTGAAGGACATGGTTGAGGAGATTGTAGAAGCATTGGTGGTAATCATTCAGCAAACACTGGAGTCAGGGATGGTCCCAGAGGACTGGAATATAGCTAATGTAACCCCGCTATTTAAGAAGGGAGGGACTCAGAAGACAGGAAATTATAGGCTGGTTAGCTCGACCTCGCTCATTGGTAAGAGTTTAGAGTCCATTGTTGAGGATGAGATTGCAGAATACTTGGATGCACATAGTAAAATGGGGCTGAGTCAGCACGGCTTAGTCAAGGGGACGTCACGCCTGACAAATCTGTTAGAATTCTTTGGGGAGATAATGAGCAAGTTAGAGAAAGGAGAACTAGTGGATGTTATCTATTTCCAACCTCTTCCATTGGGCAGAAGATACAAAAGATTAAACGCACGTACAAACAGATTCAAGCCAGTTTATTCCCTCCTGCTATTAGACGTATGAAAAATTTCAAATTTAATGTTGAGCTTGCTCTCTGTGCACCTTCTCTGTGGCCATAGCGTTATATTGTCTATTACCCTAATGCACTTTGTACGGTATGATCTGCCTATACTGCATGCAAAACAAAACTTTTCTTTGTACCTAAGTACATGTGACGTAATAAATCAAATAAAAAATCTAATATTTAGATTTCCAGAAGGCCTTTGATAGGGTGCTGCACAAGAGACTGCCAAATAAGATGAGAGCCCATGGTGTTAGAGGCAAGACACTGGCATGGATAGAGGATTGGCTGTCTGACAGAAGGCAGGTAGTGAGGTTAAAGGAGTGTTTTTCAGCATGGCAGCCAGCAACTAGTGGAGTTCTGCAGGGGTCAGTGTTGGGACTACTATTCATGTTATACATTAACAACCTGGACGAAGGAACTGAGAGCATTGTTGCTATGTTTGCGGGTATTACAGAGATGGGTGGAGGATTAAGTGCTGTTGAGGAAGCATTGGGGCTGTGAAGGACTTGGACAAGCTAGAAGAGAGGGCAAAGAAGTGGCCGATGGAATACAATGTGGAAATTTATTTTTGTTTATTCATGATGAGGGTGTCACTGGCTAGGCCAGCTTTTATTGCCCATCCCTAAGTGCCCAGAGGGCAGTTAAGATTCAGCCACATTGCTGTGGGCCTGGAGTTGACAATGGATTCATGGTCATCAGTAGATTCTCAATTCCAGATATTTATTTCCGGTTTCCTCCCACAGTCCAAAAATGGACATTCCGGTATCTGCCACAGCAGGATTTGAACTCAGGTCTGCAGAGCATTACCTGGGTCTCTGGATTAATAGCCCAGTGATAATACCACTAGATCATCACCACCTTGGAAGTGAAGCTGTGCACTTTGATGGGAAGAAGAGGTGTAGACTATTTGCTAAATGGGGAAAGGTTTTGGAAATCTGAAACCCAAATGGACTTGGGTGTCCTATTTCAGGATCCTCTAAAGGTTAACATGCAGGTGCTCTACTGCAAATAAAATTTGTCTTAGAACATAGAACATAGAACATAGAACATAGAACATAGAACATAGAACATAGAACA
>JAHRHZ010000283.1:78303921-78368513 GCA_024137785.1 Ginglymostoma cirratum
GCTGGATGAACACAGCAGGCCAAGCAGCATTAGAGGAGCAGGAAAGCTGACGTTTTGGTTCGTCAGGAAAATTCAGAAAAATTCAGCTTTCCTGCTCCTCTGATGCTGCTTGGCCTGCTGTGTTCATCCAGCTCTACACCTTGTTATCCCTCTAGTATTGGACTCCCCCACCCTAGGGAAATGACTTTGGCTGTTCATCCTATCCAAGGCCCTCTTGATTTTATAAACTTCTATAAGGTCACTCCTGAGCCTCCAACTCTCCAGGAAATATAGACCCAGCCTATTCAACCTCTCCCTATAGCTCAAACCTTCCAACCTTGTCAGCATCTTTGTAAATCTTTGCTGTGCTCTCTCAAATTTCGCAACATTTTTCCTACAGCTGGGAGACTAGAATTGAACGCAGTATTCCAAAAATGGCCAAACTGATCATGGCGAATGTGTTCAAGTTAGTCAGTAAGCAGATTATAATTCTGGGGGAAAACACAAGGTTTTCAGGAAGAGACAGCATGGTTTTGTGTAAGGGGAATACCGTTTAACCAATTCATTGGTTAAGGAATTTAGGAATGAACGTGCTCTGTGGATAAAGGGGAGCCAGTTGATGTACCATACTTTTGTTTCCAGAGGCATTTGATGAGATTCCACATAAAAAGGTGATTGCATAAAGTAAGTGCTCATCTGAGGGCAAAGCATCACCATGATGAAAGGATTGGCTGGCTGGCAGAAAACAGAGAGTTTGTATAAGTATAGAGATAGCAGGAACTGCAGATGCTGGAGAATCTGAGAAAGGTGCAGAGCTGGATGAACACAGCAGGACAAGCAGCAACAGAGGAGCAGGAAGGCTGACGTTTCGGGCCGAGACCCTTCTTCAGAAAAGTTTGTATAAGTAGGTGTTTTTCAGATTGGCAGCATGTGATGAGTGGGATCCTCAACTTTTAAATATTTACACAAATGAGTTAGATTAGGAGATTGAAGGGAGGGTAGCTAAATTTGCAGATGACACAAAGATAGGCAGGAAAAAGTGTTGTAAAGGTGACATAAGAAGGATACAGGCTGATATTGATAGCTTAAATGAGAGGGCAAAAATCTGGCAGATAGGTTATAATGTGAGAAAATGTGAATTGGTACATTTTGTCAGGAAGTTTTAAAACCAGGATATTATTTAAATTGGAAGTGACTGTAGAATTCTCAGGTGCTGAGGGATCTGGGTGTTCTAGAGCATGAGACATTGAAGGGTCAGTATGCAGGTACAGCACAGAGTCAGGAAGGTTAATGGATGCTAGCCTGCATTATCAGAGGAACCGAACACAAACAAAGATGTTATTCATTCTACATCTTGAATACCATGTACAGGTATGGTTTCAAATTTAATAAAGGATGGAAGTGCATTGGAAACAATTCAGAGGAGGTTTGCTAGACTAAAACTTGGGATGAACAGGTTGTCTTATGAGAAAGGATTTGAGTCTGGTCATGTCCCCACTGGAGCTTAGAAGACTCAGTGGTGATTTTAATGAAGTTTATAAGATTCTGAACAGATGTAGAAAGAAATAAGCTCCAATTTAGGGGATTTGGGAGTCTCATCCATGAATCACAATAAAGCTAGCATCAAGATTCAGTGAGTGATAGGGAAGGCAAACAGATTGTTGGACTTTATCTCATTGGGAATGGAACATAAAAGTGCGGAGGTTTTGCTGAAACTATACGAGTTACTAAGTAAACCATAACTAGAATGCTGTCAACAGTTTAGGGTCCCTTCACTCAGGAAAGATATATTGACATTAGAGGCAGTTCAGAGGAGGTTCACTAAACTGATATCAGGTATGGAGGGATAGTAAGAACTGCATTTCTCAAGAAGGGTCCCAATCTGAAACGTCAACTTTCCTGTTCCTCTGAGACTGCCTGCCTGCTGTGTTCTTCCAGCTCTATACTGTGTTATCTCAGGTATGGAGGGTCTGTTTTATGAGGAGAGGTTGAGTAGGTTGAGCCTGTACTTATTGGAGTTCAGTGGAATGAGAGGAGACTTTACTGAAATTCTTACAAGTTTTGTAGGGAATTTGACAGGATAGATGCGGAAAGGATGCTTTGAGTTGTGGCAGAGTCCAGGACCACAGGGCACAGTCTCAGAGTAAGGAACCATACAAGACAGAGGTGAGGAGGAACTTCAGGTGAAAATTATACAATAAATGGCAGAACCCTTGGAAGCATTGACATCCGGAAGGATCTGGGCATACAGGTCTACAGACCCCTGAAAGTGGCAACACAGGTGGTTAAGGTGATCAAGAAGGCATATAGCATGCTTACCTCATCGGCCGGGGCATCGAACATAAAAGTTGGCAAGCTGTAGAAAACTTTGGTTAGGCCACATTTGGAATATTGCATGCAGTTCTGGTCACACACTACCAGAAAGATATAGTTGCTTTGGAGAGGGTGCAGAGAAGGTTTACCAGGGTGTTGCCTTGTCAGGAGGGTTTTAGCTATGAGGAAAGGTTGGATAAATTCAATTGTTTTCGCTGGAAAGGCAGAGGGTGCGGTGGGAGCGGCCTGATAGAGGGCTACAAAATTATTGGGTAGATAGTCAGAGACTTTTTCAAAGGATGGAAAGGTCAACTACAAGAGGGCACAGGTTCAATGTGAGAGGGGGAAAGTTTAGAGGAGAAGTGTGGGGAAAATGTTTCACACAGAAGGTGGTGGGTGTCTGCAATGCACTGCCAGTGGAGCTGGTGGAAGCAGGCACGTTAGCAATGTTTAAGGCGCATTTTGATAGACACATGAACAGGACGTGAACAGAGGGATAGAAAGTACATCCAGGCAGTAAGTAACAGGTTTAAGTAAAGAATAGAATGGGAGCAGGCTGAATGGGCCGAGGGGCCTATCCCTGTGCCGTATTGAATTTCTTCTCTCAGAGGGTAGTGAGTCTGAGGAATTCATTGCCATTTTGGGCTGTTGATGCTGGGTTGTTAAGTATATTCAAGGCTGAGACAGACAGGTTTTTAAACAGGAAGGGAATCAAAGGTTATGGGGAAAAAGCAGGAAAGTGGAGCTGAGAATTATCAGATCGGCCACGATCTCATTGAATGGCAGAGCAGACTCGATGGGCCGAATGGTCTGCTACAGCTCCTATGTTTTGTGATCCCTTATGATAAGTCCAGGACAAGGGAACATGGTTTCAAAATTAATGCTGACCCATTTGGGTCAGAGATGAGAGGAAACTTTTTCTCCCAAACAGTTGTATGGCTTTGGAACTTTGTGGCTCAGAAGGCAGTGAGGCTTGGGTCATTGAATACTTCGAAGACAGACATAGACCAATTCTTATCAGGAAGAGAATTAAAGGTTGTTGGGGTAGATGGAAAAATAGAATTTTGAACATAAATAGATTATTCATGACCCTATTGAATAGGAGAGTGGTTTTGGGGAGGGTGAATGGCCTACCTCTGTTCTTATTCTGCATATTTGTAACTGCCTCCCTAACAGTACCGTCAATATCTCTGTATCATGGACTGCAGCGATTCAAGAGGTAGCTACCCATGACCTTCCCAAGGACAACTTGATGAGCAATAAATGCCGGCCCAGCCATCGATGCCACATCCCGCGAATGACTTAAATCAAAATTAAACGCAATTCTTTCTTTGTAAACATTGTCTGCTGAATCTGACATCAATAACATTCTCGAGAGTGTTCAATACATTACCTAGTTCGGAAAAGCACTTTGAATTTGCATGTATGTTAATCTTCTGCATTTCAAATAACACTTCCCATGAAAGATGATTCCTAATGTCAGTGAAAACATTTTAAAACAGAGGATGTTCCAAGGTCAGTTCAATCTTGTGAGCAGAATGAAACCCAAAATGAATGTATTGATTTGCTCCCTTTCCATCTTACCACAGCCTCGAGATCGCAGAAAACCAGGGGTAAGTGTAGAAAGACGGCAAAAGATATTAAATAATTATTTCTCTTCAGGAATTTACCAAACGGCTGGAATGCAAATAGACATGACATTAAACGGTGAGCTAAGAGAAGTGCATTTCAAATTTTAAAACAGGGATATATGAACATGAATAAATTAATTAAACTCAGTGACTAAAGCACCAGTCTGAATTTTATCTTTTGTGGGATCTTTCACCAGTGGCAATGTTGACATTTGTTGCCCATTCCTAATTGGCCCTAAACTGAGTGGCTTGCTCAGCCATTTCAGGCATTAAGAGTCAATCCCATTGGTCTTGGTCTGGATTACTTAGAACAGAGGAGACTGAGGGGTGACTTAGCTGAGGTACACAAAATATTGAGGGGCTTGGATATTGAGGGGCTTTCCATTGCACCTTTTACAACTTCAGCAGGTCTCCAAGCACAAGCATCTTTTAACCGAAGCACAAACGCTGTAAATTGGAAATTGAAACAGAAAGTTTTGGAAATACTCAGCAGATGCAGCAGCATCTGCGGAGGACAAGAAGAGGTTTCATGTTCCAGATTGACTGGTTTCATCAGAACGAAATATATGTCCCAGAAGTACTTTGAGTTGCTAGTCACAGAAATGATGGAAGAAATTGAGTTTGTCTGAAAGGCAGTATTTTTGACACTGTAGGACTCCAACAGTATTGTAGAGCCTGGCTTAGATACTCTTTCCAATAGAGATTGATGGCCGCACTTTCTGATTCAATGTGAGAATAATACCTGTTTCTCTCTGAGTCTCCTCAGCGTCTCACAAGACCTTCTGTGAAAACACTGATTTCCCAAATATCCCACACCCTTTGACAATTAAAGCAGGCAGGAACTTCTCCATGGCAGTGAGAGGGAGTGGGATTTCCTGGCGTTATAAATCTCCCAGCAGTTTTTATAACACTCTTGAGTTCACTTTTGACCAGCATGAACGTGACTGAGTGAAACAGGCTATAAAATTCTGGGAGTAAATTAAATGTCCATAAATGACTAATTGTGTATTACTGTGCGGTCTCCCCTGCAAACATTAAATACACTTGTTTCCTGCTGTATAAATAATCTTTTTGGCTCAACATTACAGTTCATAATAGACACACTCAGAGAAGCCTGTTAAACATACATGTCGCTGGGTGCTAAAATTTATCATTATCGCTTTACAAATAAGAGCATTTGCGGCTGAGATGAAGAGGAATTTCTTCACTCAGAGGGTGGTGAATCTTATGAAGTCTCTGTCTCAGAGGACAGAGAAAGCGTAATTGTTCAGCAGGTTTGCGGCTGCATTTTCTGGAGATGAATGACACGAGGGGCATGGGAATAGTGCAAAACACTGTCATTGAGATTGAAGATCAGCCATGTGGTGGTCGTGAGGGCTGAATGGCCTACTCTTGTTCTTATGTTCCTATTTCCATTTGAAAGTCTTCCCTTTCAGAAGCATCATCTCAGCAAATGATGTCTACTTTCAACAGCATGACTTAGTGAAATATAATAATTTGTTTTTTTTCCCCTTTATTCATTCACGGGATGAGGGCATCGCTGACCAGGCAGCATTTATTGCCCATCCCTCATTGCCCAAAGGGCAGGGTTAAGAATCAACCACATTGCTGTGGGTCTGGAGTCACATGTAGGCCAGACCAGGTAAAGATGGTAGTTTCCTTCCCTCAAGGACATTAGTGAAAACAGATGGGTTTTTCCTGACGATTGACTCATGGTCATCATTAGATTCTTAATTCCAGATATTTTACTGATTTCAAATTCCACAATCTGCTGTGGCAGGATTCAAGCCAGTGTCCCCAGAATGCTATCTGGGTCTCTGGGTTGACTATCCAGTGATAATACCACTAGGGCCACTGCATCCCCTCAATTTGATGTCAAAACAATCAGAGGAAGTAGAAGCAAACAGTTGTCTTGGGTGTGCTGCTTCCATGGTCAAATAGCACATGAATGCACACAATGAATTGAATTAGCTTTATTGTCACATGTACTCCAATGAGTACGGTGAAAAGTTTGTAAGTCATCACTTACAGAGCCATCTTGGGTACAAAGGTACCGAGGTACAATCCTTAGTTACAGAAGAGAGAAATGAAGGAAAAATAAGTTATGTTACAGCTATACACTGTGTGACCACAGGTCAGAAGAAACAAGCAGCAATGTTAAAAAGACAGACATCACATTCTGTCTCTAAGGGCTGTCCACAGCAGAACAAGCCAGGAGGTCTCCACATGATCTGATCGCTGCCTACCACCTCACTCGGCACTGGGCTGCTGGTAGCTGGCATCCAATCTGGGTGCATGCAAAAAATGGGTGAGGCACCTTTAAGGCATTTCTGAAGAAATTATCAAAGGGAGTCAATGATACATTTTAGCATCCAGCAATATTGTATCACTATATAAAAACTAAAAGAACTGCGGATATTCTCTCTTTAGGCTCTTTCCTATCGTTTACTCCGTAACCCAAACTCTTCCCAATTTTCTGCATATGAACTGACATTTTCCCAGCTACCATCAGTTCTGAGGAAGGGTCATTGGACCTGAAACGTCAACTATGATTTTTTCTTCATAGATGCTGCCAGACCTGCTGAGCTATTCCAGCAACTTCTGTTTTTGTATCACTGTACATTTAATAGGTTACTTTGAGCATGTCTGAGAGTAATGTTGGGCCAATTAGATTACTTATACAGCAGGAAACAAATATATTGAATGCTTGTTGGTAAGACTGCACAGTAATACGCAGTCAGCTTTTTATAGACATTTCATTTACTCCCAGCACAATTACTGACGCACTGTCTTGGAAACAAACGGTCTGTGAAATTTGTGTTGGTATCCACTGTGTGACTTGTCATTTCTAGACAGCACCGGCAACTTGTTTCTGTCAATTCCCACCAGTCCCTTCTACAGTTTATAGAACATTGTGTTGTTTTCTCCGTTGTTTGCCGTAGTGATGCCCATGCCAAATCTTTGATGAAAATGTGACACTGGTCAGAATCAAAATGCATACAATTAGATCACCTGAGCCCTATTTCTCTCCCTCACCATACGAGGGTTCCACTTGTCAACTCCAGGATTGGCTGAACAAATGTTTGGTAATCTCTAACCCTGGTGGTTTTTGATTGAATGGTTTATTTATTGTGGTCACTTGTACTGAGATACAGCGAAAAATGTTGTTTTGTGTGCTATACAGGCAGATCATACCATACAAAGTGCAGCAGATAGCAGAACAGAGTTCAGAATATGGTATTACAGCCACAGAGAAGGTGCAGAGAGAGAGTCAGAACTAACATTTGAGAGGTCCGTTCAGAAGTCTTGATAACGGAGAAAAAACTGTTCTTGAATCTGTTTGTATGCACATTCAAATCTTTATATCTTCTGCTGGACAGAATAGGGTAGAAGAGAGTATAACTGTGGTGGGAAAGGTCTTTGATTATGTCGGTTGCTTTCCCGAGGCAGTGGGAAGTATAGCTGGAGTCAATGGATGGAAGGCTGGTTTGTGTGATGGACTGGGCTGTGTTCACAACTCTCTGTAGTTTCTTGCGGTCCTGGGCAGAGAGTTGCCATTGCAAGATGTGGCACATCCAGATAGAATGCTTTCTATGATGCATGTAGAAGAATTGGTAAGTTTTGTTGGAATAACAAAGACATTTCCTCAGATACCCATTTGGTTTGGGAGTTCTCTGCTGGCACAACAAAAATGCTACCATATCACCTTTTCCTTCCTGCCTGTCCTTTCAAAAAAAAGCACACCTGTGAATATTTGATTCCCAGCTTTGGTCTCCTTGTAACGATATCTCCAAAATGGTTACAAGTTCATCCCCATTAAACCTCCATTTGTGCCGTTACTTCATTCAGCCTTTTTTCCAAATGTTAGGTTCATTGACATATGGGCCATTAACTTTGCCTCTCTAGAATTTCCCCTTTTGACTTTATTTGCAGCTGTTTTTCTATGTCTGTGCACTCTGTCCTTTCCCCTCTCACTCTGTGTATCATTATCCAAATAGCTGCTCTGTAATATCACCAAATCCTTTTGTTTCGTAACCAGCATTGCCCCTCTCCTAACCAACATTGCCACTCTTACGTTTTTCCACCCAGGCCTATATTGTTTTTTGATCCTGTCTGTGTTTCTAGGTTTTCCCATCAGATTCAGGCCCAGGCCCAGTGCAGGCACATACATGGGGCAGGCACCGTTAATTTGGTTTGGAAATTGTTGAGTTAACTCATTGAGTCATAGTGGTGTAATATTCATGTTCAGGTTTTTCACGAGATGTAACAGTGTGGTGGTATATGTTAATGGCTCATATGACATTGTCCTGAAAAGCAACTTGGACTACTTCATAATATTATGGACAAGTTTTTTTCACTATAGCCATGTAAATATGATAAATATCTAGAGATATCTGAGGTTAAAACTGTCAATGTTTCTCTAGGTTTTATGAAGGCACTATCTATGTTTTTCTAAAACTTACCATGACAACAGTGTCCCCAACTGCCTCCTTCTAATTAATCTCTATCAGATGGCCCAGGTGTGGTGCACTCCAGGTGTGGCACACATCAGGTGTTGCACGCTTTAAGTGTGGCATTCTCGAGGTGTGACACTCAGATGTGGCACGTACTAGGTGTAGCATGCTCCAGGTGTAACACATTCAGGTGTGGCATGTTTCAGGTGTGACACATTCCAGGTGTAGCATGCTCCAGATGTAACACGTTCCAGGTGTAGCATGTTCCAGATGTGACACATTCCAGGTGTGGAACACATCAGGAGTTGCATGTTCTACGTGTGACACTCAGATGTAGCATGCTCCAGGTGTGGTATATTTCAGGTGTTGCATACTTCGGGTGTGGCATGTTTCAGGTGTGGCTCATACCAGGTGTGGCACTCTCCAGGCATGGCACACTCCAGATGTGGAGAGCTCCAGGTATTACATGCCCCAGATATGGCATGTAAAATCCAGGATAATGGTCTCAGTATGGTCTGGTCATTGAGGGTCTGTATCTAGTGTTGTATCTGTGTTCACCCATATCTACTATCACATGGTCTTCTGCCCTTTTGAATAGACCAATAGAGTTCAATGTCTAGGATGTGAAGACTAATTCCCCAGCTACCTAAATTCATATGGAACAAACATGGAGAATGTTGGAGAAAACCAGTAGGTCTGGCAGCATATGTGGAGAGAGAAACAGAGCTAATGTTTCAAGTCCAATATGGTTCTTCTACAGAAATATAGATTCTTATTTATAGCTTCAACAGAGACAGAGGAGGAGCAAGAGGACGGAAGGTGTAGAGGCCCAGAGCAAAAGAGAAACAGTTTGATAAATGCAGAGAGAGAGGGAGAAAAGGCGATTATAAACAAGGTGTAAATTAAGATGTGAAAGGGAGATATTTTGTCCTTTCAGGCTTTTTGATTTGGGTTTTATCTGCTGGCACACCAACATGGGTGTATTTTCATAGAGTTTGCTGTTTGTATACCTATCCGTCCATCCACTGTCTCAGGGAAATGCTAGCCAATGCAAAACAAGATTTCCAGCATCTGCAGTATTTTGCTTTTATTCTAAGTTTACATAGCACCTTTATCTTATTTTTAAAAATCCAGTGAGATATAGAGAGAGAAAAAGATCAAACAGACTGTCTTTCCACAGCCTGCTTCACAACTTCAGGAAGGATTTGAAACACAAAAAAAATATAATTGGATTTCTAACATAGGGAAGCCTCTTCATGTGAGTTGTTTAATAGTCCACAATCATTCACGACTGGATATGGCAGGACTGCAGAGCTTAGATCTGATCAGGGAGTTGTGGAATCACTTAGCTCTGTCTATCATTTGCTGCTTATGCTGCTTGGCATGCAAGTAGTCCTATTTGGTGGCTTCACCAGATTGCTACCTCATCTTCAGGTATGCCTGGTGCTGCTCCTGGAATGCCCTCCTGCATTCTCTATTGAATGAGAGTTGAACCCTGGGCTTGATGGTAATGGCTGAGAGCCAGGCCATGAGGTTACAGATTGTGCTGGAGTACAATTCTGCTGATGTTGGCCCACTGCGCCTCATGGATGCTCAGTCTTGATTTGCTAGATCTGTGCAAAGTCTGTCCCAATTAACATGGTGATAGTGCCACACAACATGATGGAGGTTATTCTCAATGTGAAGGTGAGATACTTTGTCTCCATAAAAATGAGCAGTGGTCACTCTTACTGATACGACTACCAAGCCAATCTTGATGGTGGACATTGAAATTACACCACACCATGTACATTTCAGTGGGACAGGACATACCCAGGGATGGTGATGGTGGTGTCTGTAAGGTATGATTCTGTGAGTATGACTATGTCTGCAGAGGGATATAGATAGTCTAAGCGAGTGGGCAAAGATCTGGCAGATGGAGTACAATGTTGATAAGTGTGAGGTCATCCATTTTGGTAGGAATAACAGCAAAATGGACTATGTTTTAAATGGTAAAAAATTGCAGCACGCTGCTGTGCAGAGGGACTTGGGTGTCCTTGTGCATGAATCGCTGAAGGTGGTATTACAGGTGCAGCAGGTAATTAAAAAGGCAAATGGAATTTTGTCTGCCATTGCTCGAGGAATGGAGTTTAAAAACAGGGAGGCTATGCTGCAGCTGTATAGGGTCCTGGTGAGGCCATACCTGGAGTACAGTGTGCAGTTTTGGTCTCCTTACTTGAGAAGAGATATACTAGCATTGGAGGGGGTGCAGAGGAGATTCACTCGGTTGATTCCTGAGTTGAGAGGGTTGGATTATGAGGAGAGACTGAGTAGACTGGGATTATACTCATTGGAATTCAGAAGAATAAGGGGAGATCTTACAGAAACATATAAGATTATGAAGGGAATAGATAAAGTTGAGGCAGGGAGGTTGTTTCCGCTAGCAGGTGAAACTAGGACTAGAGGGCATAGCCTCAAAATAAAGGGAAGCAGATGTAGGACTGAGGTCAGGAGGAACTTCTTCACCCAAAGGGTTGTGAATCTGTCGAATTCCCTGCCCAGTGAAGTGGCTGAAGCTACTCACTGAATGTTTTAAAGGCAAGGCTAGATAAGTTTTTGAAAGGTAAAGAAAGGTGAGTGGGCGGGTAAGTGGAGCTGAGTCTCAAAGATCAGCCATGATCTTATTAAATGGCGGGGCAGGCTCGAGGGGCCAGATGGCCTACTCCTGCTCCTGGTTCTTATGTTCTTATGTCCAGCTATTGCTTGACTAGACTGTGAGACAACTCTCCCAATTTTGACACTAGCCCCGAGATGTTAGTGAGGAGGACGTGACAGGGTTGGCAGGGTTGTTTCTGCCGTTGCCTTTTCTGGTGTCTTGGTCAAATCCAGGCGGTCCATCTGGTTTCATTTTTTTTTCTGAGCAAGTTGGATTCTAGGAAGAGGATAAGCTAATCATGGTTAACCAGGGAAGCTCAAGATAGCATCAAATGGAAAAGAAACACATATATTAGGGCATGATTTAGCAATATGCCAGGGGATTGGAAAAACTTAAAAACCACAACAAAAGATGGCCAAAAAGAATGAAGGAGAGGACCATTTTTGAGGGCAAACTTGTAAGTAACATCAAGATGGACAGCAAAAGCTTCTTTAAAAAGTCAATAAAAAGAGAGAGGGCAAAGTTAACATATGTCCTTTAGTCAAAAGTCCTGTGAAATAATCATGGGAACAAAGAAATGGCAAGGGAATTGAATAATAATTTTCCTCAGTCTTCACAGTAGAAGACACTAGTAGCATTGTACAGATACAAAATAATCAAGGGAAAAAAATGATAGAAGGAAATGAATGCAAAATCTGTCATGGCAGAAACCGTGTGAGCGCAATAAATAGGACTAAAGAACAATAGGTTCCTGGACGTGTTGAAATGCATCCTCAGATATTAAAGGAAGTAGCTGCAGAGAGTGTGGGTGCACTGCTATTAATCATTAAAGGATCCTTAGACTCCGGAAAAGTCCCAGAGGATTGGTAAATTGCCAATGGAACACCTTAAAAAGGAAAGGTGACAATAGAGCAGTTATCTTAATGTCTGTTATTGGGAAAATGTTGGAGTCTATTATATATAATGTAACAACAGAGCATTTAGAGAAGCATAATATTCTCAAGCAGAGCCAGCATAGCTTCATGAAAGGGAAACCAGGTTGACAAATTTACTAGAATTCTTTGCGGAGCTAACAAGCAGGATAGATAAAGGGGAAGCAGTAGATGTAATATACTTGGATTTTCAGAAGCTGCTTGATTAGGTACTCGGCATCAGGCTGTTTAATGTTAATAGCTTATGGTGTAGTAGGTAGCATATTACCATGGACAAAGAGCATTCTCTAATTAATAGAAGACAGGGGGCTTAGGATAAGGGGGGCATTTTTAGGATGGCAACCTTCTTAAAATGGTGGAGTGTCCCAGGGATCAGTGATGGGGCTGTAATCAATTACAATATATATTAATGACTTGGATGAAGGAAAAGGTCAGAAATCAGATGACACCAGGTTATAGTCCTACAGGTTTATTTGAAATCACAAGCTTTCGGAGCTTAGCCCCTTTCTCAGGTGAAGTGAGAGAAAAGCACACAGGCACAGAATTTATAAGCAGAGAGATCAATGGGCAGAGAGATCAAAAGATCATACAAATGGTGTGAGTGGAGTGTTGACAGGCTGAATGATAGGTCTCTGGAGGTGATCAAAAGAGTCAGATGGTGTGAGTAAAGTGTCAACTGTTGAATAACAAACGAAGGGATGATCTGTTATCTGATTAAATGAGGCAGAGAGATAATTACAATAAATTAAAAATAAGGTGATGCTGGAGACAAACTAAATGACTGGAATAACACAATAGGTATAAGTGTCGCATGCTGAGGGTCTAATCAAAGTAATAAATAATTCGAAACTGTACAAGCTAATTGAGGTAGAGAGATCATAACAATTTATCATCAAGGTGATAGTAAGGAAGGTTTTACAGATACAGAACACTGTGGTGAGGTCACATATAACTTGACATGAACCCAAGATCACAGTTGAGGCCATCTTCATGGGTATGGAGCTTGGCTCTCAGTCTCTGCGCGATCATTCTGCATTGCTGTGTATCTCAAAGTCTACCTTGGAGGACGCATACCCAAAGATCAGGGGCTGAATGTCCTTGACCGCTGAAGTGGTCCCCCACTGGGACGGAACTTTCCTGTCTGGGAATTGTTACTCGGTGTCCATTCATCTGTTGTCGTAGCATCTGCATAGTCTTGCCAATATACCATGCCTTGGGGCATCTTTGCCTGCAGCATAGGAGATAGACAATGTTGGCCAAATCATGAGTATCTGCTGTGTACATGATGGGTGGTGTTCCCATGTGTGATGGTAATATCCAGGTCAATGACCTGACAGGTCTTGCAGAGGTTGCCATGGCAGGGTTATGTGGTGTTGTGGTCGATGTTGCCCTGAAGCATCCTCCAAGGTGGACTTTGAGATACACAACAACGCAGAATCGCCGAGCAGAGATTGAGAGCCAAGTTCTATACCCGTGAAGATGCCCTCAGCTGTGATCTTGGGTTCTTGTCACGCTACAGGTGACCTCACCACACTCTTCTGTATCTGTAAAACCTTCCTTACTGTCCTGTTTTGACACCATCACCCTGATAAATTGTTATGATCTCGCTACCCTAATTAGTTTGTATGGTTTTGGATTACTCATTACTATGGTTAGGCCCTCACCATGCGACTCATACTCAGCATGTTATTCTAGCTGTTTAGTTTGTCTCCAGCTCCACCTTATTTTTAATTTTTGGCAATCATCTCTCTGCCTCATTTAGTCAGAGTATAGGTCATCCTTTCACTTGTTATTCAGCTGTTCACACTTTACTCACAACTAACACTCTTGGTCACCTGCAGAGACTTATTATTCAACACTCCACTCACACAAGTTGTCTGATCTTTTGATCTCTCTGCCCTTGATCTCTCTGCCTATAAACTCTGTGCCTGTGTTCTCCCCTCTCATTTTGGGCTATGCTCCGAAAGCTTGTGATTTCAAATAAACCTGTAGGACTATAACCTGGTGTCATGTAATTTCAGACCATGTCCACCCCAGTCCAACACTGGCACCTCCTCACCATGGATAAGGGAAGAGAACATCTGTAGCCAAGTTTGTGGAATACACGGAAATAGGTCAGAAGCCAAGTGTTAAAGATGACACAAATTATGTGCAGAGGGATGTCGTGTGGTGAAGTAAATAGGAAAAGGTGACAGTTGGACTATAATGCGGGGAGATGTGAGGTTATGCACATTAACAGGAAGGATGGAGGAACCGAATAGTATTTAAGTGGAGAATAGTTGCTGAAAGCTTCAGCACAAGGGGGTTTGGAAGTCCTTGTGCATGAATTGCAAGTTAGTATACAAATTCAGCAGGTAATGGAGAAGGCAAATGGAATGTTGGCCTTTATTTTGAAATAAATGGAATATAAATGTAAGATGGCCTTGCTAAAACTATACAAGGCTCTTGTCAGATCACAGTTGGAATACTGGGAACAGTTTTGGGCCCTTTGACTAAGAAAAGATATACTGGTATTGGAGGCAGTCCATGGAAGGGTCACTAGTCTCATCTTGGATATGGAGGGACTATCTTATGAGGAGAGGTTGAGTAGGTTGGGCCTGCAGAACACAGAATATAGAACATAGAACAGTACAGCACAGTACAGGCCCTTCGGCCCATTATGTTGGGCCGACCTATTATTCTACTAAGATCAATCTACCCTCCATACCCTACATTTTACTATCCTATCCAAGCGTCGTTTCAAAGTCTCTAAAGTAGCTGACCCCACTATCACTGCTGGAAGCGTATTCCACAACCCAACGCTCTCCGTGTGAAGAGCCTACCTCTGACATCTCCCCTATACCTTCCTTCAATCACCTTAAAATTATGTCCCCTCATAATACTCATTTCCGCCCTGGGAAAAAGTCTCTGACTATCCACTCTATCTATGCCTCTCATCATCTTATAAACCTCCATCAAGTCACCCCACATCCTTCTTTGCTCTAAGGAAAAAAGCCTTAGCTCCCTCAACCTTTCCTCATAAGAACTGTCCTCCAGTCCAGGCAGCATCCTGGTAAATCTCCTCTGCACTCTCTCTACAGCTTCCTCATCCTTCCTATAATGAGGCGACCAGAACTGGACACAATATTCCAAGTGCGGTCTAACCAGAGTTTTATAGATCTGCAGCATAACCTCGCGGCTCTTAAACTCAATTCCCCTGCCAATGAAAGCCAACACACCGTAAGCCTTCCAATATACTCATTGGAATTTGGAAGGATGAGAGATAACCTTATTGAAACATGCAAGTTTTTAGGGGAATTGACAGGACAGATGTGGAAAAGTTGTGTCCCCTTTTGAAGGGTCTAAGACCAGAGGGCATAGTCTCAGAGTAAGGGGTTGCCCAAATTAATCAGAGAGGAGACCAATACACCATAAAAAAAGAGAACAGGAGAAGCCAATTTGGCCCCTCGAGCCTGCTCTGGCTGATCTAATATTCCTCATGTCCACTTTCCTGCTTTACCTCCCTTGACTCCCTGACTGTTCAAGAACCTAACTCTCTCAGCCTTAAATACACACAAGGACTCTACCCCATGGCTCTCTGTGGTGAGGAATTCCAAAGACTCACAACCCTCTGTGAGAAGAAATTCCTCCTCATTTCAGTCTTAAATTGGTGCCCCTTTATTCTGAGACAATGCCCTCTGGTCCTAGACCCTCCCATGAGGGGAAACATCCTCTCAGCATTTACCCTGTCAAGCACCTTAAGAATCCTATATGCTTCAATGAGATCACTTCTCATTCTTTTAAACTCCAGTGAGTAGAGTCCCAACCTGATTAGCCTTTGCTCATAAGACACCCCCTTCATACCAGGCATCATCCTAGTGAACCTTCTCTGACTTGATGAAGTGGAAATTCTTCTCTCAGAAATATATGAATCTGTAGAATTCTCTTCCACAGATGACTGTGGAGGCTCAGTCATTAAGTACATCCACAGCTGAGATAGACAGACTTTTAATCAGGGAGGGAATCGAGGTTTATGCAAAAAAGTCAGGAATGTGAAGTTGAGGATTATCAGATCAGCCACAATCACATCTAATGGCAGACCAGACTTGATGGGCTGAATGGCTTATTTCTGGTCCTGTGTTTTATGATTTTACACTATTTCTGCAGCAGCAAACTTTTCTCAAGTAGCTTACAAATGCTTTGGAAGTGCTTCCGTCTTTCAGTACATGGCGGATGTATTCGGCATCCCTGAAATCTCTTTGTGGAAAATGTTCAAAGAAGGGGAATGAAGTCAAGCGCGCATGAAACTTATATTTCCATAGCACATTTCATGTCCTTGTATAAGAATCCTGACTAGGTTCAGGATGTTTTTTGACAGATGAGGATTGGAAACTGCATATTAGTGCAAAGTAATTAACATTTATGAACTGTTTATGGAGAAAAGGTTCAGCAAGTCTTTAAAGCTTTCTTTCCTCAGGTCCCAGTTTCATCATGTTTGATAATGTGATCTAATATCACCTAGTGATGCTCTCTAGGAAGTACTGAAACAGCTATTAACCTTTTATGTTGCAGTCATCAGGCAAATTCAAGAGAGCGGATGAGGGGTAGGAAAGGAAGTAGCAGTGGCGGTTGATCAGATGCTCTTAATCTTAACATTGACCATTAGGGGAGGTGATGGCCTAATGGTATAATTGCTGGACCAGATCACATTCTGGGGACCTGGGTTCGAATCCTACGATGGCAGATGGTGGAATTTGAATTTAAAAAAAATACCTGGGATTAAGAATCTAGTGGTGACTATGAACTGATTGTTGGGAAAACCCATCTGGTTCACTAATGTCCTTTAGGGAAGGAAACTGGCTTACATGTGACTCCAGACCCACAACAATGTATTTGACTCATAACTGCCCTGACTAGATGATCATTCATTGTTCATCCCTAATTACCCACAGGATAGTTAAGAGTTAACAACATTTCTGTGTAGTATGTAGGCCAGATCAGATGAGGATGGCAGATTTCCTTCCCTTAAAGGGTATTCATGAATTAGTTCAGTTTTTATAACAATTAACAGTGGTTGCATAGTCTCCACAGAATCATACAAGCACAGGAGAGGCCCTTCAGCCCATTGAGTTTGTACCACCAAAAATACATGAAATCTACACTAGAGGGGCCAGTAGGTGAACTTCTAACTTCAGGTTTTTTTTATTGAATTCATATTTCACCATCAGCCATGACGAGATGTAAACCAGGAAGTCTGGTTTAGTGAAATCACCACTTTTCCTTGCCTCTTGTGGTTACCTCCAAGGGCAAATTGAAGTTGATGGTCAGAGCAAAAGAGGGTATTGATTTTAATACGGACGGGGGCTGTTTTAAGATGTTGGTAAGTGTTTAGTAGAATAGATCAGTAGCTGGCACCCACCAGTAGTGCTGTGTTAAACAGCTTACTTGAAAGCAGGCTCCTGTGTCAGTGCTTTCGTGTCTGATTTTCCCGAACCCCATGACGAGCGGGAGGGAGAAATGAGACTGTGGGAGTGGGAGTGGGAGTGGGAATGAGAGTGAGAATAGGAATGGGAGTGGGAGTGAGAGACAGTGAGACTGTAAGAGGGAGAGTGGGAGTGAGAGTGAGAATGGGAATGAGAGTGGGAGTGAGAGTGAGAGAGTGAGACTGTGGGAATGAGAGTGAGTGAGAGAATGAGAGAATGAGACTGTAGGAGTGAGAGGTGGAGTGAGAGTGAGACAGTGTGAGTGGGAGTGGGAGTGAGAGTGGGAGTAGGAGTGACAGTGAGTGAGAGAGTGAGACTGTAAGAGTGAGAGTGGGAACTAGAGTGAGAATGGGAATGGGTGTGGGAGTGAGAGAGAGTGAGAGAATGAGACAGTAGGAGTGAGAGTGAGTGAGAGAGTGAGACTGTAAGAGTGGGAGTGGGAGTGAAAATGGGGGTGAAAGTGAGAGAGCGACACTGTGAGAGTGAGAGTGGGAATGAGAGCGAGAGTTCCTCCCATTTGGTGCCAGCTAACCCCCTGACAGAGGGCATGAACAGGGGCCAGTGAACCAGCACCGACTTTTCCAAAATCCGAGTGATTCTATGTGACTTTACTAGATTCCAAAAGCTTTTGGTCCTTGTCACCCCCGCCCATTAAAAACCACACAGTCATAAAAGATATCTTTATTTTGAAAAGAAAGTTTGGCTTCCCTCCCACAGAACCATCAAGGAGCCCAGAAATTGCATAAATCATTCACAGTAGGCTGCTGATTTGAATTAATCTCGTTCAATTCAGTCTCCACACTGTAATTTCTCCAGCAGGGATGGAGTCAAAGTACGGGAAACATCAAGATTAAATACCTCACCTCAACCTGAGCCAAAGTAAATTCTGCCGCGCTTAATTGGCTGATAATTCATGCCCCTAAGTGCATAATTACCAGGATCAAGGTGGGTTTATCTAATAAAATGTGGATGGTTAGCAAAATACAGTGCCATGGCCATGAGTCGTGCTCACCGCTGACGGTTCAAGAAAATTACTTTATCATAATCAGGAGGAAAAATCAGGAATGATGGTTTGGAGTTTTTTCTGAGAAAGACGATACCTTGGCAAACCTGCTTTTCACGAGAGAATTTTGTACGTTGTAATGTGATTTCAGTGACCTCATTTTAGAACCTGATATTAGCAGTGCCTGGCTGCTGTACATTGCTTGATTGTGATATAAAGCAATTCTTATTTTTTTTTCTGTCTCCGTGATTTTTTTTCAATGTTCAATACTATTTTTATATACATACCAACCAATTTTCCACTACTCGGAAATGAAATCAGCCAGGGTTCCTGCTCCTGATTGAAGGCTGAGTGGACGCTCACTTTGTACAACGGCACTAGGCAGTAAAATGGAACAAGATGCTGGGACTGCATTTGCCAAGTAAGTGGGGATCAAGTCTCCATTTACTTGGCATGCTGAAGTTGTGCCACAATCTACTTAAGTAGCACCTGGAGTACTGGAATTAAAAAAACAAAAAAGCAAAATGCTGGAAACACTCAACAAGGCAAGAATCATCTACAAAGGGACAGAGACAGAGAGAGAGAGAGAGAGTTATTCTTACAATGGAGTGTCCTTTGTCAAGCTTTTAAAAATATCAGGGGTAATAAGTTTTAACATTTATGCAGCAGGAAGTGGAAAAATAATGTAATGAAAGGAAAGATTTGCCACAATGTGGAAGGCAGGAGAGAGTAAATGGCAGAAGAGATGTTAGTTCAAGGCAGGAGAGGGTGGTAGAGAGTAAAGAAACACACAACGCTTTAGATCAGTGCAGCTCCATACTTGCGGGGAGTTGAAATTGCCCATTTTCCGAGCCACATGATGTTGATGTGAGTTAAAGAGGCGGTGGTGAGGCTGAGGATGGGTCGGGCGCTATGCAGTTATTTGTCATCCATCCTAGACTGCAGAAGGAAGAATTGGCCGCATTGCTGTCAGACTTACTGAGTTCTTCCAGTTCCAAACGGGACAAAGCACCATCCCTTTCTCTGCAGACCAGCTGTTGTCCCCATTTGGAGAACTTTCAAATGGAGAACATGGACTTCCCCAGATCTTTTGTGGGCTGGCCCCATCATCAGCCTTCAGCAGCACAAGAAGATTTCCCATCTGGTGTGATAGGGGAGGCTGATGAAAGGGCCCCTTTTTTAAAAATAAATTGCAGTTACACCAAAGTGAATCGAGGTCTGAGAGTGACTGCCCTTGATAATGAGGTCACATTCGACAAGTGTGGCATCAAGGAGCCCAAGAAAATGGGTATCAGGGACAAACTCTCCAATGGTTGGGGTCATATCTGGCACGAAGGAAGATGGTTGTTGTTGGAGGTCAGTCATCTCCGCACCAGGACATCTCTGCAGGAGTTCCTCAGGGTAGTTTCCTAGACCCAACCATCTTCAGTTGCTTCATCAATGACCTTCCCTCCAATATAAGGTCTGAAGTGGAGATGTTCGCTGATGATTGCACAATGTTCAGCACCATTCATGTCTCCTCGGAGACTGAAGCAGCCCATGTTGCAATGCAACAAGATTTGGACAATATCCAGGCTTGGGCTAACAAATGGCAAGTAACATTCAGGTCATGCAAGTTCCAGGCAATGACCACATCCAACAAGACAGAATCTAACCATCGCCCCTTGACATTCAACAGTGCTGCCATCACTGAATCCCCCACTATCAACGTCCTCAGGGTTACCGTTGACCAGAAACTCAACTGGACTCACCACATCCTGACTTGGAAATATATCACTGTTCTTTCACTGTCGCTGGGTCAAAATCCTGGAATTGGGATTCCAGGGGAGGCGATGGCCTAGTGGTATTATCAGTGAACTGTTAATCCAGAGACCCAGATAATGTCCTGAGGACTCAGGTTCAAATCCTACCATGGCAGATGGTGGAATTTGAATTCAATAAATATCTGGAATGAAGAGTCTAGTGATGATATGAATCCATTGCCAATTGTTGTAAAAACCCATCTGGTTCACTAATGCCCTTTAGGGAAGGAAACTGTCATCCTTACCTGGTCTGGCCCACATGTGAGTCCAGACCCACAGCCATGTGGTTTACTCTGAAATGCCCTTTGGGCAATTAGCAATGGGCATTAAATACGAGCTTAGCCAGTGATGTCCTCATCTGTGAATGAATAAAAAAAATTCCCTCCCTAGCAGCATTGTGGGTCAACCCACTGCAGGTGGACTGTAGCGGCTCAAGAAGGCAGCTCACCACCACCTTCTCAAGGGGCATTGGGATGGGCAATAAATGTTAGCCAGCCAACAATGCCCACGTCCCATGAGTGAACTAAAATTTTGATCCTTCCACTATGATAGATCTGCTGAAATCAGTGATTGAGAGGAATAGAGTGTGAAAGCAGAATATTCATGAATTAGGCTATGAGCCACATAGTCTACCAAATGTCTGGATGCTGAAATGGCAAATGATAGAATATAAGCAAAGTGTGGGGGAGGTGAACTGGCATTGAGGCTAGCTGGGAATGTGGAGTAGTTGGATCAGCCATGATCTTATTGAATGGCACTTCGAGTTTGAGAGGTTCAATGGCTTAGTTCTGTTCCTAATATTTACGGAAGATAATGGTAAGACATTTGCCGATACTTTCCATCCCAGAGTATCTAAATACAGGCTGTCCCTGGGTTGCGAATGGTCTTGAGTCCATTTGCAAGTCAATTTATATGCAAGGTACAACACACTGCAAGACAACATAAAATAGCTGTTCATCAGTATAAAGAAACCTTCATTTACACCTCTGTATGGGATCAGACTTGTAAGTACGAGTGTTCATAATTCAGACGTTTGTAAATCATGATCTCCAGTATATTAATTCTGATAAAACAGAGTTTACTCTTGAAGAAATTTGTGGTTTTTTTGCAAGGATCCCCTATGGGAAAGATGTTGTGAAACTTGAAAGGGTTCAGAAAAGATTTACAAGGATGTTGCTAGAATAGAGAGTTTGAGATATGGAGGGAGGTTGAATAGGCTGGGGTTATTTTCACTGGAGAGGTGGCAGCTGACGGGTGACCTTATAGAGGTTTATAAAATCATGAGGGGCATGGATAGGGTAAATATCCAAGGTCTTTTCCATGGGGTTGGAGAGTCCAAAATTAGAGGGCATAGGTTTAAGGTGAGAGGGGAAAGTTTTCAAAGGGACCTAAGAGGCAACTTTTTCACGCAGAGGGTGGCACATGTATGGAATGAACTGCCAGAGGAAGTGGTAGAGGCTGGTACAATTACAACATTTAAAAGGCATCTGGACGGGTTTATGAAGAGGAAGGGCTTAGAGGGACATGGTCGACATGCTCACAAATGGGACTAGATTAATATAGGATATCTGGTCGGCATGGAAGAGTTGGATTGGAGGATTTGTTTCCATGCTGTACATCTCTATGACTGTATAAAATGAAACACCTTGTCAGAAACCCTAACGCTAACCACAGTTAACAGCTTGTCACCATCCTTCGAAAGCCTATAGAATGAGCTTGTGTGGTCAAATCGCTGTACTGCAAAGCCACTTGGAAGCTATTCTCCTGGCTCTGGTAGGGAGTACATCCATCGTGATTGCTGGTGGAGTTAAGACATCAAACTTATTTTGCCGAGCTTGCGTGTTGATTTTATGAATCTTGGAATGTGGTGAATATGGTAATCCAATCAACACACGTTTGGTGGCAAGGACGTTTTGTGAGACAACTCTGGCATAGAGGAACTGGAGATGGCAATGTCAGAATAGATATCAGTACCAGTCCCTGCAAATTAATGGTTATGGAGCATTGGAGGGAAGGTTTCGCCTTCAAGGAATCATCCAATTTTCTTTCAAAAGCTGCTCTGGAATCTATGCCCAGCACTCCATCATTGGCAGAGGCACAACGAGAGCTGGGGGGTAGTCGCACAACGTCAATGGCTAGTTGCAGTTAATGTTAGGATTCCTTAATGGCTTAGCTAGATAAAGGCACTAGCAATTTATGGTTGGATAAAGGCAATGGCTAGCTACTGAGAGACTAATAGTTTGAATTTGACCTGTGCTGAGTAGGTTTATTTCCATCAGGGCATTGGGGGAATTAGAGTTACACCTGGGCAAGGATGGAATAATCCAAGGGGTGGTTGTAAAGTTTTTATCTTCGGACTTTGAGTAAACCAGATTGTAATAATCTGTCAGATCCTTCTTATGTGACCCAGACATGAAAATGTGTATTTTTTTAAGACTCATTCACAGGAATGTATAGAACATAGAACAATACAGCGCAGTACAGGCCCTTCGGCCCACGATGTTGTGCCGACCCATTATCCTACTAAGATCAATCAACCCTGTATACCCTACATTTTACTTTCCTCCATATGCCTATCCAAGAGTCACTTAAAATTTTATAGAGTCAACCACATTTCTGTGGGTCTGGAGTAGACCAGACCAGGTAAGGACAGATTTCCTTCACAAAGACATTAGTGGGCCAGATTTTTCTTTACCCCCTGATAATTGCGAATGGCTTAATCATCAATATTAGACTGCAAACTCCATATTTTTTATTGAATTCAAATTTCACCATCTACCATGGTAGGATTTGGGCACAGGTCTCTATTCCTGAGGAAGGGTCACTCAGCCCGGAAAGTTAACTCTGATTTCTTTCCACAGATGTTGCAGACCTGCTGAGCTTTTCCAGCAATTTCTGTTTTTGTTTCTGATTTACAGCATCTGCAGTTCTTTCCATTTTCCCTAGAACATTACCTGGGTTGCTGGATTAATAGCCCAGTGAAAATGTGACCAGGCTATTACCTTCCCTTGCCATTTAGTGGTCAGGTAGTCTTACAGTGAATGATAACCAGTTACCCTAAACACTCATCCTAACCCTTAATCCACCTCGAACCTGAATTCTGACTGTCCCTTAAACAACCCTATTTTTAACCTTAACTTTAGCCTGACCTCCACGTCTGACCTACACTGTAGCACTGACCCTAATCCTAAAGCCAGCACTAACATGATCTGAATGCTATTCATAAAACAGTACGTTTTTAGTAGGAGTAAAAATGGGAAATGATAGCAAGGATAGTGTTGGAGAAGTCTCTGCCAAAAAAAGCAGAAAGAGAAATGGAGACAGTTCAGGACTTAATGAGTTAAAGTGAATTTAGGGTTTGAAAGCATAAATTCCAAAGTCATTAAATTACATCTATACTTCCTGCAAGCTATAGTGTACAGTATTAATTTTTTTATATATATAACTGGATTCATCCCTGCTCTGCTCCAGTTACACCTAATGAGGATCATTATTCCGAGGCTTAACTATAATTCTGTATCAATTCCTAGGTTTTTGGAAGCTTTTATTGGCAGGGGTAGTCTTGCAGGACGCAGCAAAGCTACCTTCATTCTACAAAAACAGATGGTACTACCCACTTCCCCCCAACTATGCCAACCCCCCAACACCCCAAGAAAAACCTCCACGGCCTTTCCCTCCCCCACCTCTGTCAATCAGCCCCTGCGGTCTAAAGAACTAGGACTAATTCCCAAGGATAGCTACTTACAGCAAATTTAAGGATGGGATTAAGACTGGCTCATACGAGAGGGTAGAAGGTTGAATTTTTTTTTTCTGAACAAAAATATGCAGCTAATTCCATCTTGTCAACAGTGGGCATTGAAGATTATTAATTGACAGAAGCAGCCCATGTGAAACCACAATGGGCACTCTGTTGCTGTTTAATTTTGGAGACTTGGAATAAATCTTGGATATAAGCAGAGTATCATCTGAAGGCGAAAGTGCAGGGGATTTACTGGGGTGTGTTAGCAGACACAGCAAGAGTTGCATTGGGGTCATTCGGTGGAAAAGTGAGCTCTACTTAGAAGGTAATTTCCTAGGCTTTTATTTGTTAAATTTATTATTTTTGGCCGAGCTTATTTTATTCCAATTACTTTGGTTTACAAATGCTGCCCCCAAATAAATCACCACTTTTTGCAAACAATAATATTTTCTGAAGAAGGGTCCAGACCCGAAACGTCAGCCTTCCTGCTCCTCTGATACTGCTTGGCCTGCTGTGTTCATCCAGCTCTACACCTTGTTATCTCAGATTCTCCAGCATCTGCAGTTCCTACTATCCCTATGTTCATTATTGGTAGTATTTACCCTTTCTCTAGTTGCCCTTGAGAACTGAGTAGTGAACAACCTTCCTTATTTTCTACTGTCTATTTGGACCCACGAGACTGTCAGGGAGAGAATTCCAGGACTTTGACCCAATGACAGTGAAGGAATCATGATATATTTCCAAGTCAGGATGGTGAGTGCCTTGGTTGGGAAACGGCACATGGTTGTGTTCCTGTGTATCTGCTGCCCTTCTCCTTCTGAATGAAGGTGGTCATGGGTTTGGAAGGTGTTTTCAAAAAAACACACAGGGAATTGCATCAATATTTCTTGTAGATATACACATAGTGCACGGTGAAAACATTTTCAATCATCCATGTTAGATGGGGTATTGATCAAGCAACAAAATCAGAAATCGTTGGAAAAGCTCAACAAGTCTGGCATCATCTGTGAAGATAAATCAGAGTTAACTCCAGTGACCTTTTCTCAGAACTCCACCTCCATACACATGTTATCTTCTTAACCTCTGAAAGGCTCAACTCTTTTTCTTCTCCTCTTCGTATGTTTATATAACAACCTCTGGCTACCTTTGATCTGACTTGCTGATATTGTTTCACATTCACTTTTTACGTTCCTAATTTTCTTTTTAATTTCACTTCTGCTACTTATAGATCTTCTAGACATTTCTAGTACTTTGTTCCTTGTATCCAACAACACGTTGTTGATCACTCAGGGACCTGCAATGTTAACTCTGCTTTCTCATCACAGATGCTGCCAGACTTGCTGAACTTTTCCAGCAACTTCTGTTTTTGTTTCTGATTGACAGCATCCGCAGTGCTTTCGGTTTTATCGGTCAAGCATTGTGCTTTGACCTGGATGATGTGTTCTTCTTGAGTGTTTTGGAAGCTGCATTCGTAAAGGCAAGTGAGAAATATTCGACCAGACTACCAAATTGTGCTGGTAGATGATGGGCAGGCTTTGGGGAGTCAGGAGATCAGTTACTTGCCACAAGATTCCCAGCCTCTGACCTGTTCTTGTAGCCACTGTATCTACATGGCTAACCCAATTAAGGATATTCTATCATAAAAGAAAATTGATTTTCTGGTCAATGCTAACTCCCAGGATGTTGATAGTGGGGGATTCAGTGATGGTAGCACCATTGAATGTCAATGGGCGATGGTTAGATTCTGTCTTGTTTGGAAGTGTTCATTGCCTGGCACTTGTGTAGTGCGAATGTTATTTTGTAAATCCTTCCAACAAAGCAAATGGCAGGAAGTAAAAACGGCAATGATTCCTGATCTGCCTGTGATGGATATAATGGGAGCTTCTACCATCACCATCCCTGGCGGCATGGAAAAGCCCACGTTACCATGGAAACTCAGACTGCCTGAGTGATCACCACCATGTTGGACACATTCTAGAAATGTCTAGAAGATCTAGAAATAGCATAAGTGAAATTTAAAAGAAGATTAGGAAAGAAAAAGGTGTTTGTGAAACAATACCAGCAAGTCAAATCAAAGTTAGACAGTAGTTATATAAATGTACGAAGAGGAGAAAAAAAAAACAAGTTGAGCATTTTAGAGATTGAGAAGATAACGTGGAAGATCTCGACATGGTCCTAGATGAATATTTGTATTGCTGTTCCCAAAAGAGAGAACAACAGTGCAGACATTCTGAAAATGAGGAGTGTGAAATATGGGATAAACATAGTGAGAGTGGAAAGATTTAGCTTTCTCAAAAGTAGGTAAATCATTAGGTTTCCCAAGATAAGGAAAGTGCCATATGGCAGAAGAGTCCAGGAACTAGAACTCTGAGACATCCAAACACAATGTCCAGTTGGATTTGTGAATAGAATTTTCTTTCAGTACTGGTGCCTTGTGTTTTATTGTATACCTCAATGATTTAGACTGTTCTGTAGAGACATTGATTAAGAAATCTACAGATGATACTGGAAGGATAAATCTGAAGAAAAAGGCTGTGGACTGCAGGAAGATCTCAATGGACAGATTAGGTGAGCAGAAAAGTGGGAAATAGAATTCAGCCTGGAATAATTGTGGACATTTGGTGAGGACATATAAGATCAGGGGAGAATAGACAGTGGGTGATGTATATAGGAACAGACTGAGCGATTCTGATCCCTGTATGTAGTAGTGCAGGGAGATAAGGTGGTTAAGACAATATTGATGGTCCTTTCCTTTATGGCTGAGGCATATAGTTTAAGAGGAGGGAGATTTTATGGAGAAGTAGGGAAATGAATGCACTGTCGCCAAATTTGCAGATGACACCACAATGGATGGAAAGGCAGATTGTGAGAGAGATTCAGACAGTTTACAGAGAGATTTTGATAGATAAAGTAAATGGGCTAACATGAGGACAATGGAAAATAATGTGAGAAAGTGCGAAGTTGTTTGTTTTAGAAGGGAGAACAAAAGAACTGAATAATATTTAAATGGAGAAAGACTGCAGAAAGCTGTAACACAAAAGGTCTGGGGAAACTTGTGCATGAAACCCAGAAAGTGGGTGCACAGGAGCAGCAGGTAATCAGGAAGGCTAATGGAACATTGATTCTTATTTCAAAGGGGTTGGAATATAAGGGTAGGGAAGTCTTACCACAACTGAACAAGGTGCTGAGGAGATCACATCTGGAGTACAGTGAGCAGTTTTAGACTCCTTATTTAAGGAAACATCATTTCATTGGGAGCAGTTCAGAGGATGGTCCCTGGTCTGGAGAGATTATGTTATGAGCAAAGGCTAAACAAGTTGGGACTCTACTCACTGGAGTTTAGAAGAATGAGAGGTGATCTCATTGAAACATATCAGATTTTTAATGGGCTTGACAGGGTAAGTGCTAAGAAGATGTTTCCCCTTATGGGAAAGTCTAGGACCAGATGGCATAGTCTCAGGATAAAGGGGCACTAATTTAAGACTGAGATGAGGAGGAATTCCTTCTCTCAGAGGGTTGTGAGTCTTCGGAACCCCTTGCCACAGACAGCTGTGGGGCAAAGTCCTTGTGTATATTTAAGGCTGAGAGAGTTAGGTTCTTGATCAGTCAGGGAATTAAGGGTTACAGGGAAAAGGCAGGAAAATGGAATGTGATGAATGTCAGATCAACATCTTATCAAACAGTGGAACAGGCTTTGAGAGACCAACAGCCTGCTCCTGTCCCTGCACCTTCTGGTCTTAATTGTATAAACTGGTCAAATCACAGGTAAAGCATCGTGTACAATTCTGGCAACGGCACAGACTGTAGAGTACGCTGACGAGGAAAAATGCTGGGACTGGTGAATTTTAGTGATGAGGGAATATTGGTTAAGTGGGAATGTTTACTTTAGCACGGAGGCAGTTGAGTGGAGATTTAATTAAGGCATCTAAAATTACAAGGAGGCTGAGAGAAAGTGTAAGGAACTATTTCTGTTTGGAGAGAGAGGAAATAACCATAGGGTCACAGGGTAGAATGATTAGAGGAGAGTTGAGGATGGATTTTTTTGCCCAGAGGGTGGCAGAGTTTGGAGTTCTCTGCCTGAAAGGCCAGTGAGTATGGATCATCATATCACATTTCAAAAATACCAGGAAATACTCCAAACCCCTTGATATAAGGGCCAACATTCCATTAGCGCTCCTGATTACCTGCTGCGCTTGTGTGCTAGCTTTTTGAGTTTCATGCACAAGCTTCCCCCCAATCCCTTTGTGCTATAGCTTTCTGCAGTTTTTCTCCATTTAAACATTATTCCGTTCTTTTGTTCTCCCTTCCAAAATAAACAGTTTCACATTTTCTCACATTATGTTCCATTTTCCTCATGTTTGTCCACTTACTTAACCCATCAATATCTCTCTGTAAACTGCCTGAATCCTTCTCACAACCTGCCTTTCTGTCTATTGTAGTGTCGTCTGCAAATTTGGCGATAGTACGTTCACTTCGCTAAAGGTCTCTCACTTACAAGACCCAGAGCTACGAAGTGTGGGTCTATTCTAACATTTATTCAAGCAGCATAGAATCCATGGGCAAAGTTACCTCTTCCTGTGCCATGAATTTCGTTGAGTCCGTGATTCAATGCCATTCGATCTTCCCTCTATCTTACTGTCTGTCGTTGTGAGGAATGATTTGGTTGAGGCTGCGTTGCAATTAATGCAGAACCCGGCTAATGTTTAAGTGACCCCTGGGTCACCTTTTGGAAACTCTGATCACTGCTGCAGTGAATTGAATAGGTAGGTGGCTGTTTGTGACCAGTGCAGACTCGATGGGCTGAAGGGCCTTTCCATGTGCTGTAGACTTCCATGACTCTCTGGATGTGCTAGAATATCCAGGACCATAATAAATTGCCTCATGTTGTTCCAGCACTGACTGAAGGGGCTGTTCAAACTCATTAACAATACATCATTTCTTTGACTCTGTGTGAATTGCTTCCGGATGGTGAGAGTTGGTGGGCAGCGAGTGGAAAGAGTCACGGTATGTGAGTGTGGGCAGGAGTGTGAGAGTGGAAATTCAGCTTGGAAACAGTGACAGTTAAAATGTGACACTTTCCCAGTAACAAGACAGTGTTTTGGGGCCAATTAAAAACCTTAGTATAGCTCGGACACTGAGTAAAACAAAGACAGCTCTGGGCCCTGGATTCATTTGAAGTATCTCCAGTCGTGTTGATCTTGGAGTCGTGAAGCTCAAATCATTGATGTTCGACCAAGAAATGATTGAATTCCCATTGCTGGTGGCTGCTTTTAGTGTGATTATTATTTGTAAATGAAGTGGATTTGTGTCTAAGAGTTCCCACTTTGATGGTCCTGTCAGGCTCTGAACAGGCTTCCAATTGAAGATTTATTGGATCTGGCAAGATTTGGAATTCTCAGAACAAGTCACTGAGCTTAGAGTCCATGCTTAGAACTAGAGCCAGATCAAGATTTACCAAATCAATGAAGTATTAAGCCAGACCGAGTGCCTTGATGGTTCTATATGTACTCTGTGTTGAACGTAGCTAAACAGGAAGATCCCACATTTAATTCATCTCTTATTACTGTGCTGAGTTCGCTGACCTCAGAGGCACCAGTTTCTCCACAGTCAGAGCAGATTTAGGTGAAAGCAAACAGGACTCCTGTGTCTGATCGCTGAGGCTGGTGACAGTCATGTGTGTGGCCATCAGGCACTGATGACAACAACTCATGGACCAGGCCCATAATTGTCAACAGCTTCAGGAAAGCCAGGGACGGCAGCATCACAGTCTCTGTAACACACGCCCATTCCACACAAACACTTACAAGGAATAACTGTGTGTATAGGGGCTGTGTGTTCCTCTGCAAACTCTCTATGCTCTGCATTCTTTAAGACCATAGATGTAGGCCATTCAGGCCATCATGGGGCATTTAATTAGATAATGGCTGATCTGATAACTCTCAACACCACTCTTCTATGTTTTCTTCATCACCCTTAATTCCTTTACTGATTAAAAATCTATCTCAGCCTTGAATATACTTAATGACCCAGCCTTGATATCCCTCTGTGGTAACAAACTCCAAAGAATCACTGCCCTCTGAGAGAAGACATTCCTCCTCATCTCTGTCTTAATTGTATGGCCCCTTATTCTGAGATGATGCCATCTCAGTCCTCGACAGTCCCACATGGGAAACAGCCTCTCCATATCTACTCTGTAAAATACCCTAAGAATCTTGTATATTTTACCAGGATGTTGCCTGGTACGGAGGGCATTAGTTATGAGGAGAGGTTGGAGAAACTTGGGTTGTTCTCACTGGAACGACGGAGGTTGAGGGGTGACCTGATAGAGGTCTACAAGGTTATGAAGGGCTTCTGGACAGTCAGAAGCTTTTTCCCAGTGTGGAAAAGTCAGTTACCAGGGGCCATAGGTTTAAGGTGTGAGGGGCAAGGTTTAAAGGTGATGTAGGAGGCAGGTTTTTTTACACAGAGGGTGATGGGTGCCTGGAACTCGCTGCCGGGGGAGGTAGTGGAAGCAGGCACTATAGTGACTTTTAAAGGGCGTCTTGACAAATACATGAATAGGATGGGAATAGAGGGATATGGCCCCCGGAAGGATAGGGGGTTTTAGTTGTGATGGGCAGCATGCCGGTGCAGGCTTGGAGGGCCGAAGGGTCTTTTCCTGTGCTGTAATTTTCTTGTTTCTTTGTTCTATGTTTCAATGAGACCACTCCCTCATTCTTCTAAATTCCACTGAGTACCGGCCCAACATACTCAACTTCTCCTCACAAGACAGTCCCTTGGTAAAAATAAAACAAAGAACTGTGAGTGATGGCAATCTGAAACAAGTAAATAACAGAAATTGCTGGAGAAAGTCAGGAGGCCTGGCAGCATCTGTGGGAGAGAGAAACAGAATTAATATTTCAGGCCTGGTGACCCTTCAGCAGAACTAGTGGATTTCTCCAGCAATTTTTGTTTTTTTTTTCTGTTTGAGATATTACCTTTATACCTGGTATCAGCTTGGAGAACCTTTTCTGGACTGCATCCAATGCCAATACATTTTCCTAGGATAAGGAGCCCAAAACTGTTCTCACTATTCCGGGTGTATTCTGACTAATGCCTTGTACAGTTTTAACAAGACTTCCCTACTTTATACTCAATTCTTTTTGAAATAAAGCCCAACATTTCATTTGCCTCCTCAATTTCCCACTGAGTTTGGATGCAAAATTATTTTGATTCTTGCATGGAGACTCCCAGATCCCTCTGTGCTGTAGCTTTCTGCAGTCTTTCTCCATATAAATAATATTCAACTCCTCTATTCTTCTTGCCAAAGTTTATAAACTCACAGTTTTCCATATTGTCTGCCAAACTTTTGCTCCATTATTTAACCTATCTATATCCCTCTGTATCAGAGATAAAAGGTACTGCAGATGCTGGAGAATCAGAGATAACAAGCATGGGGCTGGATGAACACAGCAGGTCAAGCAGCATCGTAGGAGCAGGAAAACTTGACGTTTCCATCCTAGACCCTTCATGATGAAGGGTTTAGGCCCGAAACGTCAAGTTTTCCTGCTCCTACGATGCTGCTTGACCTGCTGTGTTCATCCAGCCCCATGCTTGTTACCCCTATATCCCTCTGTAGACGACTGGTGTCATCCTCGCTATTTACTTCCTACGTGTTTTTGTCTCGAACGCAAACTTGGTGACAGTGCATTCACTTAACAGCCTACTCAGAGATTAAGTCAGAAACTGAACCTGAGTATATTATTATTTGAAAGACAATGTGTTAATCAGGAAATGGAGACCAACTCAAATAGTAGCTGCTGAGGAATGACCCACCAGGTGTTTGTACCATCTGAATATCGTAATGAAATTTCATAAGAGATTCACAACATTCCAGTAGCAGGCCACTCAGATATTAGGAAAACCCAGGCTCAAATATGAAAACATTTTTATTGGCTGGGATTACATGAAGATGCCGTCAACTTTTGGGGTATTGGGGTAACTTACAACCATTCACATAACCTGTGCTGTGAAATGTAATACCAGTTTTTAAAAGACCATTTCACAGCATTTTGATAGATTGAGTCGACTCTACCTAAAACCAGAAATGGGGATCCATAATTT
Organism: Ginglymostoma cirratum; assembly: GCA_024137785.1. Taxonomy (NCBI): domain Eukaryota; kingdom Metazoa; phylum Chordata; class Chondrichthyes; order Orectolobiformes; family Ginglymostomatidae; genus Ginglymostoma; species Ginglymostoma cirratum. The sequence continues at coordinate 78,335,975 of JAHRHZ010000283.1, forward strand.
AAAGGACAAGTTAACAGTGTTTTAATAGATTGAGTAGGACTCTACTTAAAACCAGGAATGCTATCAATATCTTTTAATGATTATGGATGCTTCAACAAGGTTTCCTGAAGCTGTGCTTTTCAGAAAAACTATTGCATAAACAGTAATGAAAAAGTCGTTCACTTTTTAAAATGATATTGGTTACCCAAAGAAATACAATCAGATCAATGATCAAATGTTATGTCGCAGATATTCAAGGAAATGACTAATTTAGAAATTAAACCATTTACATCTTCTAGTTATCTCTTATGATCTCAAGGTGTATTAGAAAGAGGACATTAAACATTAAAGACCATGATTACAGCTTCTTATTCAGAATGTCCTAATGACTGGGAAAAAGGAATTCATTTGTTACTATTTATCTTTAGGGATGCACTTAATCAGTCCACGGAATTTAGTCTTTTTGAACCAATATATGGGTGCATATTAAATTAATTACAGAAAAGTTGACAATCCAAAATTCAAATAGACTTCCAATCCCTATATAATTCAGAATTTCTGAGAGAAGCTAATCAACATAAATTAAATTAGTTAGCTAAAAAATACTTGAAGAAGGGTCAACAAAGAAATAAAAATTGAAGAGGACAAGAAAGGCCAACATTTGAAATTTTATTCATAGAGTCTAGGTGTTGCTATTGTTACCCGTCTCTGGGGAACATTAAAAGCAAGTTTCATGGGATCCTATCAAATCAAACAGAACTTCAAATGTATGAATTATGTAGCAAGTACTCCAGACAAGGAAAGAATCAGTGAGTATGTCATATTAACATATTAACAAGATAACATGATAGTCAACAGAAAAGTGTACTTACAGTAGTGAAGGACACAGAGTGCAATAGAAGAATCAGAGCAGTTGGAGATTGAATTTGAAATGAAAAACTCAAAAGTTAATGCCCAATAATCAGACTGGTTGTCACAGAGGTGTTTAACAGGTTAGATAATGTTATGCTTTATCTTACAGAAAACTCTCGAGATGACTTATGGAAGCTATTATAGAATTGTAAACCAATTTGTGGGAATAGGCCAGGGAAAATAGTTTTGAGTGTTCACAATGTGGATGTGGAGATGTGTTACCTATAAAAGAGCAGTTGTACAGGCTCAATTAACAGAAATTAGCTCAGTTCAGGGAAAGGATTAAGTTCATGATGCACAGAAACGTTACTGAACCGTGTCATAGAGCTCACCTACCATGTATTGATTATCTCAGTGTCAATATTGGAATGAAAGTGGACTCATCCTAAACTGAAGTTGGATGACTGCATTGAATGAATTGGACCATGCACAATTTGCTATTAAAATTGACCTCCTAAGGGGAAATTGGCATGTTCCTTGAACTGAAAGAGTTAAAGAAATACCAGCTTTGTTATGACCCACTTGGGAAAGTTCTCTGATCCTCCTGGGGTCAGCACAAAACTTAATGATTTAATAAAAAGCTTTGAAGGGAAATTACAGAAAAGTGAACATGAGGAATGTTGGATCATCCATCTGTCAATAGTGTCCATCAAAGGACATTGCTAATATCCATTTTGCAAATTTCAGTGATGAACCATGCATTTCCAATTCATTCAAAGCAGTCCTCCAAACGTAAAATAGGACAGGAGTCCACTTTTGTTAAGGTGTGGACTTTATGATAATGCAGAATATTTGCAAATAATCTGGTTTTGATATCATCCATGATACAATGAACTCCAGTTCCTTTGACTCAGTCAATAATGTCAATCTCCACCATGTACTTAATTTTTCTTGATTAGGTCAGTCAGGATGTTGTTTTATAGGTAACACATCCTTTGCACTAACACCATGAACAACCAAGGCATTTATTCTGTCCTATTCACAAATTCAGTCATGATTCTGTAATAGCATTTGTAAGTCACTTCAGTTGCTTTCTGGAAGATAACTCATTGTATTATCCGAGATAACAAGGTGTAGAGCTGGATGAACACAGAAAATGATTTTTCTGAAGAAGGGTCTAGGCCCGAAACATCAGCCTTCCTGCTCCTCTGATGCTGCTTGGCCTGCTGTGTTCATCCAGCTCTACACCTTGTGATCTCAGATTCTCCAGCATCAGCAGTTCCCACTATCTCATTGCATTATCCGACTGTTTAAGAACCTCTGTATTATCTAATCATATTGCTGCAGGATCAACTTTTGAATTTTCAATTTCTGGTTAATTTTCGAGGTGATGGCCTGGAGGTATTACTGCTGGACTGTTAATCAAGAGACCCAGAAAATGTTCTGGGGATCTAGGTTGAAATCCGGCCACAGCAGATGTTGGAATTTGAATTCAATAAAATATCTGGAATTAAGAGACTAATGATGACAATGAATCCATTGTTGATTGTTGGAAAAACCCATCTGGCTCACTAATGTCCTTTAGGGAGGGAAACTGCCATCCTTACCTGGTCTGGCCTACATGTGACTCCAGACCCACAGCAATGTGGTTGACTCTGAACTGCCCTCTGGGCAATTAGGGATGGACAATAAATGCTGCCTGGCCAGTGACGTCCTCATCCTGTGAGTGAATAAAGGAATTATTCTGATATTATTGTTTCATTCCTTTTTCTCAAAACTATAAACAGAAATTTCTCCTGACGATTGGCCCTGTCATTATATTACATTTACATATTAACATGGCACGCTCACTGATTCTTTACTCTTTCTGACCACATTACAGACTTGGTTCAAACATGGACCATAGAGCTGAATTCCAGGGATGAGATGACAATGACAGACCTTGATATCAAGACCATATTCATCTGAATGTGGCATCAGGGAGCCCTAGAAAAACTGGAATCAATGGATATCCAGGAATAGTGACTGCGCTGGTTGGAGTCATACCTGGCACTTAGAACGATGGTTGTGGTTGTTGGAGGTCAATCATCTCAGCTCCAGGACATCTCTGTAGGAGTTCCTCAGGGTAGTGTCCTCAGCTCAACCATCTTCAGCTGCTTCATCAATGACCTTCCCTCCATCATAAGGTCAGAAGTGGGGATGTTCGCCGATGATTGCACAATGTTCAGCACCATTCATGACTCCTTAGATACTGAAGCAGTCCATGTTCACATGCAACAAAATCTGGACAATATTCAGGTTTGAGCTAACAAGTGGCAAATAACATTTGTACCACATAAATGCCAGGCTATGACCATTACCAATAAGAGACAATCTAAACATTGCCCCTTGATATTCAATTGCCATCACTGAATCCCCCACTATCAACATCCTGGGGGTTACCATTGACCAGAAACTCAACTGGACTCACCACGTAAACACATTGCATACAAGGGCTGGTGAGAGATGAGGAATACTTTGGCGAGTAAGTCACCTCCTGACACCTCAAAGCCTGTCCACCATCCACAAGGCACAAGTCAGGAATGTGATGGAATATTGCCTGGATTGATGCAGCTCCAAGAACACTCCTCTTGATTGGCATTACTTCTACAAACATTCACTCCCTCCACCACCGATGCTCAATGGCAGTAAGATGAGCTGCAGAAATTCATCAAATATCCTTGGACAGCACCTTCCAAACTCACTGGACGGACAAGGGCAGCTAATACATGGGAACAACATCACCTGTGAGTACTTCTCCAAGTCTTTCACTCTCCTGGCTTGGAAATTTATTGCTATTCCTTTAGTGTTGCTGAGTCAAAAGCCTCGAATTACCTCCCTAAAGGCATTTGGGTCTACCGACAGCACATGGACTGCAGCCGTTTAAGAAAGCAGCTCACCACTACCTTCTCAAGGGCAACTGGGGATGGTCAAGAAATGCTGTGCCCAGTCAGTGATGCCCATGTCCCATGAGTGAATGTTTCAATTCACATCATTTTCCTTTTTTTTTTATTTGTGAATCTTGCTTTTAATGATTTCCCAGAGACGGGTAACAACACTGGCACCTTGCCTGCAGCAACAAAATGTCAAACTTTGGCCTTTTTATCCAGAACATAGAACATTACAGCGCAGTACAGGCCCTTCAGCCCTCGATGTTACGCTGACCTATGAAACCAATCTGAAGCCCAACTAACCTACACTATTCCATTATCATCCATATGTTTATCCAACGACCATTTAAATGCCTGTAAAGTTGGCGAGTCTACTACTGCTGCAGACAGGGCATTCCACGCCCTTACTACTCTGAGTAAAGAACCTATCTCTGACATCTGTCCTATATCTATCACCCCTCAATTTAAAGCTATGTCCCCTCGTGCTAGCCATCACCATCCGAGGAAAAAGGCTCTCACAGTCCACCCTATCTAATCCTCTGATCATCTTGCATGTCTCTATTAAGTCACCTCTAAACCTTCTTCTCTCTAACGAAAACAGCCTCAAGTCCCTCAGCCTTTCCTCATAAGACCTTCCCTTCATACCAGGCAACATCCTGGTAAATCTCCTCTGCACCCTTTCCAATGCTTCCACATCCTTCCCATAATGCGGTGACCAGAACTGTACACAATACTCCAAGTGCGGCCGCACCAGAGTTTTATACAGCTGCAACGTGACCTCACGGCTCCAAAACTCAATCCCTCTATCAATAAAACCTAACCCACCGTACGCCTTCCTAACAACCCTATCAACCTGGGTGGCAACTTTCAGGGATCTATGCACATGGACACCGAGATATCTCTGCTCATCCACACTACCAAGGATCTTACCATTAGCCCTGTACTCTGTATTCCTGTTACTCCTTCCAAAGTGAATCACCTCACACTTTTCCACATTAAACTCCATTTGCCACCTCTCAGCTCAGCTTTGCAGCTTATCTATGTCCCTCTGTAGCCTGCACCATCCTTCTGCACTATTCACAATTCCATCGACTTTAGTGTCATCCGCAAATTTACTAACCCATCCTTCTGTGCCCTCATCCAGGTCATTTATAAAAATGACAAACAGCAGTGGCCCCAAAACAGATCCTTGCAGTACACCACTAGTAACTGAACTCCAGGATTCTTCCCATTTCCCATCAACCACCACCCTCTGTCTTCTTCCAGCTAGCTAATTTCTGATCCAAACCGCTAAATCACCCTCAATCCCATGCATCCGTATTTTCTGAAATAGCCTACCGTGGGGTACCTTATCAAATGCTTTACTGAAATCCATATACACCACATCAACCGCTTTACCCTCATCCACCAGTTTGGTTACCTTCTCAAAGTACTCAATAAGATCTGTGAGGCACGACCTACCCTTCACAAAACCGTGTTGACTATCCCTAATCAAATTATTCCTTTCTAGATGATTATAAATCCTATCTCTTATAATCCTTTCCAACACTTTACCCACAACCGGAGTAAGGCTTACTGGTCTATAATTACCAGGGTTGTCTCTATTCCCCTTCTTGAACAAGGGGGCAACATTTGCTATCCTCCAGTCTTCTGGAACTATTCCTGTAGACAATGATGACATAAAGATCAAAGCCAAAGGCTCTGCAATCTCCTCCCTAGCTTCCCAGAAAATCCTAGGATAAATCCCATCCGGCCCAGGGGACTTATCTATTTTCATACTTTCCAGAATTGCTAACACCTCCTCCTTGTGAACCTCAATCCTGTCTCATCTAACAGCCTGTATCTCAGCATTCTCCTCGACAACATTGTCTTTTTCATGTGTGAATACTGATGAAAAATATTCATTTAGCACCTCTCCCATCTCTTCGGACTCCGCGCACAACTTCCCACTACTGTCCTTGACTGGCCCTAATCTTACTCTAGTCATTCTTTTGTTCATGACATACCTATGGAAAGCTTTAGGGTTTCCCTTGATCCTACCTGCCAAAGACTTCTCATGTCCCCTCCTGGCTATTCTTAGCTCTCTCTTTAGGTCCTTCCTGGCTAAATTGTAACTCTCAAGCGCCCTAACTGAGCCTTCACGCCTCATCTTTACATAAGCCTCCTTCTTCCTCTTGACAAGAGATTCAACTTCTTTAGTAAACCACGGTTCCCTCGCTCGACCACTTCCTCCCTGCTTGACAGGTACATATTTATCAAGGGCACGCAGTAGCTGTTCCTTGAACAAGCTCCACATTTCAATTGTGCCCAGCCCTTGCAGTTTCCTTCCCCATCCTATGCATCCTAAATCTTGCCTAATCACCTCATAATTGCCTTTCCCCCAGCTATAACACTTGCCCTGCGATATATACCTATCACTTTCCATCGCTAAAGTAAACGTAACCGAACTGTGGTCACTATCACTGAAGTGCTCACCTACCTCCAGTTCTAACACCTGGCCTGGTTCATTACCCAGTACCAAATCCAATGTTGCCTCACCTCTTGTTGGCCTATCTACATACTGTGTCAGGAAACCCTCCTGCACACATTGGACAAAAACTGACCCATCTAGAGTACTCGAACTGTAGCGTTTCCAGTCAATATTTGGAAAGTTAAAGTCCCCCATAACAACTACCCTGTTACTTTCACTCCTATCCAGAATCATCTTTGCTATCCTTTCCTCTACATCTCTGGAACTATTTGGAGGCCTATAGAAAACTCCCAACAGGGTGACCTCTCCTTTCCTGTTTCTAACCTCAGCCCATATTACCTCAGTATACGAGGCCTCATCAAACGTCCTTTCTACCACCGAAATACTGTCCTTGACTAACAATGCCACACCTCCCCCTCTTTTACCACCTTCCCTGATCTTACTGAAACATCTAAACCCCAGAACCTGGAACAACCATTCCTGTCCCTGCTCTATCCATGTCTCCGAAATGGCCACAACTTCAAAGTCCCAGGTACCAAACCATGCTGCAAGTTCACCCACCTTTTCCGGATGCTCCTGGTGTTGAAGTGGACACACTTCAAACCACCTTCCTGCCTGCCGGTACACTCCTGCGACCTTGAAACCTAATTCATGACCTCACTACTCTCAACTTCCTGTACACTAGAGCTACAAGTCAGGTTCCCATCCCCCTGCTGAATTAGTTTAAACCCTCCCGAAGAGCATCAGCAAATTTCCCCCCCCCCAGGGTATTGGTACCCCTCTGGTTCAGGTGCAGACCATCCCGTTTGTAGAGGTCCCACCTACCCCAGAATGAGCTCCAATTATCCAGGTATCTGAATCCCTCCCTCCTGCACCATCCCTGTAGCCACGTGTTCAACTGCTCTCTCTCTCTATTCCTCGCCTCGCTCGCACGTGGCACGGGTAACAAACCAGAGATAACAACTCAGTTTGTTCTAGCTCTAAGCTTCCACCCTAGCTCCTTGAATTTCTGCCTTACATCCCCATCTGCACTTGTTTACATGGTTTATTGATCAATCTTCAAATGTTCTTCGGCCAACTGATGCTTCGGTTAGTTTCCCTCTGAAACTTGAAATAGAAGCTGCAAACATAGCTCCTCAGCTTTGCTTTATCATTCTTTCTTTAATCAATTTAAATGCCCCCTCCCCTCATGTCCATATATTAGTTTAAAAGGACTGAATCCTGTGGACTCATTAGGGGGCATTCCTAACGGTAAACAATAACAAGAGAAATGCTCTGTACCAATCATTAGGACCTTATCTATAAGCTGTAATTATTATCTTAAAATTTTATGTCATCTTTCCGTTACACCTCGTATTGTGGGTGATACATGGAAGATGTAAATAGTTTCAATTCCAAAATAGTCATCATTTCTTTGAATGTTTGCAAAATAAGATTTGAAACCTGATCTGATTGTCGTTCTTTCACTAATCTATCTCTTTTGAAATGTGAACTAAATTTTTCACTGCCGTTTTCCTTTATTTTCCAAAGGCATTGCTTCAGGAAATCATTTGGGAACATCCATAATTATTAAAATATACTTACTGCCATTCCTGCTTTTAGATAGAGATCCTTCACAATCTATTAAAACAGGGTTAAACCGTTCATCAAAAGCTGGCTTTTGAATTCAAAGTTTAGGTTTACGTTACGTTAAGGGTTTCACACTAGCTGGAAACATTTCACCACATCTTGTTTATTCCTTGTAAATAAAAATGTTTCATATTTTAGCCCCTTTTTTAAAACACCTACATGAGCTGCCTTTGGAATTTTGTAATCCAACGATGAAGTGCCACTATGATACCCAGATGGATGTACCACTTGATGGGCTACTGCCTATTTCTCATCGGCTGCTGTTTGAGAAGATGTTCATTTCTTTATTCATACTTTGTATTTCAAGGAGTAAATCATTGAATCATAGAGTCATACAGCTCAAACAGACCTTCTGTTCCAACCAGACATCCTAAACTGTTCTAGTCCCATTTTTCAGCATTTGGCCCATATCTCCCTCAACCCTTCCTATTCTTATACCCATCCAGACGCCTTTTAAATGTTGTAATTGTACCGACCTCCACCACTTCCTCTGGCAGCTCATTCCATACACGCACCACCCACTGCATGAAAAAATTACCTTCAGATCTCTTAAATTTTTCCTTTCTCACCTTAAACCTGTGCCCTCTAGTTTTGGACTCTACAACCCTAGGAATAACACTGTGGCTACTTACTCTATCTGTTCCCCTCAAGATTTTATAAACCTACATAAAATCACTACTCAGCCTCCGACATTCCAGGGAAAATAGCCCTAGCCTATTCAGCTCCTCCCTATAGCTGGAACCTCCCAATCCTGGCAACATCCTTGTAAATCTTTTCTAACCCCTTTTAGGTTTTACAACATCCTTCCTATAGCAGGGAATTGCACACAGTATTCCAAAAGTGGCCTAACTAATGTCCTGTACAGCCACGACATGATCTCCCAACTCCTCTACTCAATGCACTGACCAGTAAAGGCAAGCGTACCAAACACCTTCTTCACTATCCTGCCACCTGTGACTCCACTTTCAAGTAACTACGAACCTGCACTCCAAGGCCTCTTTGTTTGGCAACAATCCCCAGAACCTCACCATTAATTTTATAAGTCCTGCCCTGGTTTGCCTTACCAAAATGCAGCTGCTCACATTTATCTAAATTAAACTCTGCCATTCCTCAGCCCATCGACCCATCTGATCAAGGTCAATCCTGTTAATATTCATGACAGTCTGCTTTTAGTTGTCGTTTTGAGAGTCTTTTGCAGTCTCTAAAATTCCTTGCATTTGTGGTTGACATGCAATTGACTACAATTGTTTTATACGCAAACTGTTGATAATGTCCAGGAGAAATTTACACATGAAGTTAGAATCTTGATCACATTATATTTCAACTGGTTGGCCATAATATGTAAAACATTGGTCAACTTTTCCACTGAAATAGAAGCAAACTACTCTGGAATAGAAAAAGAAATTACTGCAGGAACTCAGCAGGTCTGACAGCATCTGTAAAGAGAGAAACAGAGTTAACATTTTGTGTCTGATATGACTCTTCTTCAGAACTTCTCCACCAACCGTACCATTAATTGTGTTAAAAGGATTAGTTCCTGAAAATCGGATTCTCACACCTATAATTGTCAGGATATACGCATAAACTGCTTTCATTTTTGACAATGACCCTAAGCACTTGACTGAGAGATTCTTTCAAAATAGCTATGGGTATTAGAGAGGCTGGTTTGATTACGTGCTGAAGGTTTCCTGCCACCTGATACATTTTACACTATGTCCTTATGATGTATTGGTCATGTAAAATACCTATTTATCAATGCTTGCATTTTCCCATATTTCTTGGTGCCGTAGGAATCTCATAGTCTACTCATAATATTTCCTTACAATATCTGTAGGGTTCTACTATTTGACGAACAGCCATCCAATCATCATCTATGGGTCTGTGACGGTGTCTCCAATCCTTAATCGGAAGTTGCCTTATATTTTAATCCTTCTCTGGAACCCATTAATCCTCAGCTTTAGTGTGAGCTAACTAGGCTAACTTTTTAAACTTTGGGTCTGCTTCCAGAGCCTCAATTACTAAGGACGTGCCAAGCACTTCTCTTGATGAGTAACAAGCATGGGGCTGGATGAACACAGCAGGTCAAGCAGCATCGACCTGCTGTGTTCATCCAGCCCCATGCTTGTTATCTCGGATTCTCCAGCATCTGCAGTACCTTTTATCTCTTGATGAGTATCCTTTTTTCAATAGAGTTTCAACTACCGTAGCACCTGCTTGTGGTATTACCGTACCCTCTGGTGATGACCTTTGTTCAGTCATTGCTCTGGTGCAATGGGGCAAGTTTGTTAAGATATGGCAAGAGAAGCCACCAGGCCTCATGGTGATAACCCTCTGGTTAAGAGTGAAATTGCTAAGGGAAAGGTGACTTATCTGGGTCATAATGTAGGACATGGCCAGGTAGCACCTAAAAAGGAGAAGGTATACTGCGTACAGTTCTGGTCGCCACATTACCAAAAGGATGTGGATGCTTTGGAGATAGTCCAGAGGAGGTTCATCAGGATGTTGCCTGGTATGGAGGGCACTAACTATGAAGAGATGTTGAGTAGATTAGGATTATTTACATTAGAAAGACGGAGGTTGAGGGGTGACCTGATTGAGGTCTACAAAATCATGAGAGGTATAGATAGGGTGCATTTCAAGAAGATTTATCCCAGAGTGGGGGACTCAATGACTAGGGCTCATGATTTCAAGATGAGAGGGGAAAAGTTTAAGGAAGATATGCGTGGAAAGTTCTTTACGCAGAGGGTGGTGGGCGCCTGGAACACATTGCCGGCGGAGGTGGTAGAGGCAGGCACGATAGCATCGTTTAAGATGTATCTAGACAGATGCATGAATGGGCAGGGAGCAGAGGGATACAAATCCTTGGAAAACAGGCGACAGGTTTAGATAGAGGATCTGGATCGGCGCAGGATGGAGGGCCGAAGGGCCTGTTCCTGTGCTGTAATTTTCTTTGTTCTTTGTATAAGCTGTTTTGGACTTTTCCCATGCCCAGGACAAAAGGTAAAATTTTGTGTTCCGTTGGTGTGATTGGATAGTATTGCATGTCTGATCTATGAACTGTTACTGAAACTTCAACAAACTTCATAGAATCCCCACAGTTTGGAAGCAGGCCATTCAGCCCATCAAGTCCACACTGACTCTCTGAAGAACATTCCTCCCAAATACCACCCCCCAAAACCTTGCATTGCCCATAGCTAACCCACCTAGCCTGCACATCCCTGAACACTATTGACAATTTAGCATGGCCAATCCACCTAACCTCACATATCTTTGGACTGCGGGTGGAAGCCAGATTATCTGGAGGAAACCCATGCAGACACGGGGAGAATGTGCAAACTCCATACAGACAGTCGCCCAAGGCTGGAACCAAACCCTGGCGCTGTGAGGCAGCATTGGTAACCATTGAGCCACCATGCTGCTCCTGATCCAGGATAATCTATCCCAGCTAATGTATTGAGAAAAAGCAGAAAGTTTGAATGGATGTAAGAATGGATGTCAAAAAACCTTTGATCATGTAAAACATCCTGATAACTGCACCAGTCTTAGCCACCGCTAGCTATGCAAAACCATTCAAACAGACCCATTGACTCCAGTGACATTGGTGTGGGGGCTGTTTTCCTGGAAAATGACGACAAGGGCTTGGAATGGTCTGTCATCCATTTTTCAAAGAAACTGACCACAGGTCGCCAATAAATATTCCACTGCTGATAAAGAGACAAAGCCCTATGCTGGCTTTACAACATTTTGAAACATTCATCAGCAATAAAGTGGAAGGAATTGTTATGGACTGATATGGACCTCAATCCTACAAATATTTATTTTGTTTTTGGAAATGTTTTCAGACAAAAACTTATGGGTATTTCAATGGAATTCAATTCTACAACAATATAATTTTAAAATTATTCATGTGCTTGGAAAATCCTGGCTTTGTTATACAAAACCCATTTTCAGTATGATTTGTCATCTGGTTTAGTGGCAGCCAGGGTAGTTGAGAAATTACCTGTGGCCGGAGTGGATTCACTCGTGGGGAATGATTTGGCTGAAGCAAAGTTTATAGCCTTGCCTATAATCAAAACGTCTGAGTGAGGCTAAAGAAACTGAGCAGTTGGAAGAATGAGTTCCAAGTCTTTTTGCATCTTGCGTAGTGACCAGAACAACTACTAAACAAAGTCTGTCACCAGAAGTCAAAGCAGATGTTAGGATAGCTGAAGCTCTCTTTAAGAATGAAGACAATTCCAAAGAAAGATGTTGCTGGGATTGGAGGGTTTGAGCTACAGGGAGAGGCTGAATAGGCTGGGGCATTTTTCCTTGGAGCTTCAGAGGTTGAGAGGTGACCTTACAGAGGTTTATGAAATCATGAGGAGCATAGATAGGGTAATTAGTCAAGGTCTTTTCCCCAGTGTGGGATAGTCCAAAACTAGAGGGCATAGATTCAAGATGAGAGGGGAAAGATTTAAAAGGGACCTAAGGGGAAACTTTTTTCACACAGAGGGTGGTGTGTTTGTGGAATGAGTTACCAGAGGAAGTGGTGGAGGTTGGTACAATTACAACATTTAAAAGGCATCTGAATAGGAAGTTTTTAGAGGGATATGCCCAAATGCTGGCAAATGGAACTAGATTTATTTATAATATCTGGTCAGCAAGGACGGGTTGGACCAAAGGATCTATTTCCATGCTGTACATCTCTATGACTCTAAGTGTTAGACTTGTCTTCAGTAATTGAGCCTCAAAAAGTGGATCTGAAGTTAAGTGAGTCAGCGCAACAGCTCACACTGACCCTGAGGCTGAAGGCGTTCCAGTGTGTTATTATGTTAGAAGTGGAGTTCTGGTGTGGAAGTGACGGCTTCTTCACAGACCTGTAGATGAATCATTAAGTAATGGTTCGGACCTGGTATCGTAAGGATATACTGAGAGTGGCATAAAATTCCCATGGCTGGACTTGTAGGAAAATGGAGAACTCAAGCATTGATAGGTACTCTACATGGCCAGAACATTGTAGGAACGTAGTGAAATTCTGCCAAACGCATCACATGTGTCAGTATGAAACCCTCAGCATGTAACCAAACCATCACCTTTAATACCCATAGCTGGTTTGAAAGATCCAATCAATTGCATATTCATGGATTGCTTAGGACTATTAGCCAAAACAAAAGCAGGACATCAGTACGTCTTTACTATTATGGATAGAAATACATGGTAACCGGAAGTTACTTTACCAAGGACAATTGCAGGCAAGGTAGCAGTCTGGCTGAAGATGCTATTTGTCGTCCATAGGGGTAAACAAAGGAGAAAATATGAATTGGAGGTGTATATAGAGGTTACAAACCAGTACCATGATGCAGAATTGGATTAAAGAGTGACTTAGTAAATAGAGAAATTGTAGTTGGAGCCAACATAGAGAATAATGGAGAAACACAGTAAGACTAGCAGTATCTGTGGAGAGAGAAACAGAGTTAATGTTTTGAGTCTGGTATAACCATTCTTCAGAGGAGGAAGATGCATACATGACTCAAAATGTTGACTCTGTTTCTCTCTCCACAGATGTTGGCAAGACTTGCTCAGTTTCTCCAGCATTCTGTTTATGGACGCTGGGAATCTGAAGCAGTATTTCGCTTTTATTTAAGTTGTAGTTGGAATAGCGCTGCAAATCGCTCATAGAAGGAATTGGTTTTATCTTGGGAAAAGAACTAGCTGGTTCAAAAATGCTGGCCTCACTGAGGGTGGTAGAACAGCCAGTAGATTTACAAGAAACTAAATGGAGCTCCATCCCAGATTGCTTCCTGACCGTACTGTGATTAGATCTCAAACTCATTGGTTTAGACAGCAAGAAAAAGAGTCTTTGAAACAGGGAAATGACTTGGAAATTCAGCTATCAGACACAATTTTTGAGTTTTAAATAAAAAGGATAAAGGTAAGTACAATGAGGCTGACATATTCAGTGCATTTTCTTTAGTACAAATCCAACAAATGGAATCTAAATTGAAAGGATTGTACCACAAGACTACACAGAAATAGAGTCAGAAACAATACAAAGACCTGAAAGCCAGGGAACTTGAGGAAGTAAATAGAGATATCTTGAAAGTTTTCCACATTACAGAAGAGGAGGTGCTGGACGTGTTAAAATGCATAAAGATAAATAAATCCCCAGGACCTGATCCGATGTTTCACAGAACTCTGTGGGACGCTAGGGAAGAGATTGCTGGGCCCCTTGCTGAGATATTTGTATCATTGATAGCCACAGTTGAGGTGCCAGAAGACTGGAGGGTGGCCAATGTTGTACCATTATTGAAGAAGGATGGTAAGGAAAAGCCAGGGCATTATAGACTGGTGAACCTGACATCAGTGGTGGGTAATTTGTTGAAGGGGATTCTGAGGGACAGGATTTACATGTAGTTGGAAAGGCAAGGACTGATTAGGGAGAGTTAACATGGCTTTGTGTGTGGAAAATCGTGTCTCACTAACTTAATTGAGCTTTTTGAAGAAGTGATGAAGAAGATTGATGAGGGCAGAGTGGTGGATGTTTTCCATATGGAATTTGACAAAACAAGGTATTTGACAAAGTTCCACATGGTAGACTGGTTAGCAAGGTTAGATCACTTGGAATCCAGGGAAAGGTAGCCAATTGGATGAGAATTGGGCTCGAAGGCAGAAGACAGAGGGTGGGGGTGGAGGGTGGCTTTTCAGACTGGAGGCCTGTGGCCAACAGTGTGCCACAAGGATTGGGGCTGGGTCCACTGGTTTTCATCATTTATATCAATGATTTGGAGGTGAATGTAGGAGGTATGTTTAGTAAGTTTGCAGGTGATACCAAAATTGTTAGTGAAGTGGACAGCCAAGAAGGTTATTTCGATTATAATGGGACCTTGATCAGATGGGCCAGTGGGCCGAGGAGTGGCAGATCCACCACTGCACAATGCTGCCGTGTTGCACTCCTCAAGGATGATTCCATCACTGCCAAGCTCCTCAGTGATCTCCACTCGGGTTTCTTTGCTATATTGGATGAGCACTCGTTCCCCATTTCTCTTGCTCCTTTCCTTAGCAGTCCAGCTGTGGTATTACAGGTAGCTCAGTGATGTTAGGTGATCCTCCAGTGTGCCACACATTTCCTTCCTCAAGGCACACCTGTCAATCCATATAAATGGGCAGCTTTTCCTGAAGGCAGTGCTTACCCAATCATTGGCATTGGGGTCAAGCAGCAGCAGTGCCCATCATGGGCAGGGCATGCCCTGGCCCTGGACCATCACAGTCTTTCATGGGAAACCATGCTCTGTGACAGTCACTAGCTCAGTGATGCAGAAAAGTCTTAGTTCAGGGGCAGAAGGGGACAAGCCATAATATGGAGGAAAGGATGAAGACAGCTAGTGCTGTCACTCACAATCCCAAAGCCCACAGACTCGGAGGTGTGGATGAGAGGGATGGATGGTGGTGGGTGGGCATTCTATCATAGATGGTGAAGGGGGTGGAGTGGTAGAACAAGAAAGAGAGAAGCCTGGGGGTTAGGCCTTTGACAAACATTAACTATAGCGTACAGCACAAGTTACAGGAAGCTCCACAGAAGGACCAGTCAGAAGGATGTGTTATTAATTACTAATCCCCTCTCCTATGAAGACCAAAGACAACAGCAGATGGCCGTGCTAACTCAGGCCTATTTTACCATGCATTTCTGACTACTCCACAATTTCATCCATAGTAATGGATGCTAAAATGTTGCGAATGAATGAGATCAGGCTAACCTGCCGACAGTTTCCTGTCTTCTGCTTCAACTCTCTGCTGGAGTACCTTGAGCAACCAATACTTTTTACAACATAAACAGAAGTTGCTGGAAAAGCTCAGCAGGTCTGGCAGCATCTGCGAAGAAAAATCAGAGTTAACGTTTCGGGTCCGGTGACCCTTCCTCAGACCCGAAACGTTAACTCTGATTTTTTTCTTCACAGATGCTGCCAGGCCTGCTGAGTTTTTCCAGCAACTTCTGTTTTTTGTTCCTGATTTACAGCATCCGCAGTTCTTTCGGTTTTTATTCAATACTTTTTACAGGTGTGGCCATCAGCTCCCACATCTTGCATGTACAACATATCACCTAGCCCCATATCTCTATTTTGACTCCTTCGTTCTTAATTTGATTGTGAAAAATTTGACACTGGTCTTTTTGGAGACTGTAAACATGTTATCTATTTACCTTCAATCTGAAAGAACACCTAAAATGGATAGCCAGATTCGTAGTTATCACCACCCAAAGAATTTACAGTTTACCTACAATGTTACTCTTTTGTGCTGTGCTCCTGATCCTGGGGTTTTCTGAAGAAGGGTCTAGGCCCAAAACATCAGCTTTCCTGCTCCTCTGATGCTGCTTGGCCTGCTGTGCTCATCCAGCTCTACATCATGTTATATTCAATTTGTCCTGTTATAAAAAAAACTTATAAACTATGAGTCAAAAAAGCAAGCACAAAGCTCCTCTTCCCCCCTACACCGAATTCCCACATTGCCTCCAAATTCTCCAAACCCAATGCTGTTCCATTTGGGCTGCGTCGGATTTTGGATGTGATTTCTCCTTCCTGACTGTGTGAAGCTTACTGATCATGTGCTTTAAATAGAGCTGGGATGAGCAGAGATGACTCAAACTGGTTTTACTCATAGTGTTTGACACTTGATCACCATCAAAGACATGTTATTCAGCCTGTTGACACTTCATTCATACTATTTGTACTCATCTTTTGACACTCTTAATTACCTGGAATTATGTTATTATTATTTCTCTGCCTACAAATTCTGTGCCTGTGCGCTTCCCTTCACTTCACCTGACGAAGGAGCAGCACTCCGAAAACATGCAATTTCCAATAAACCTATTGGACACCTATTGGTGTCATCCGACTTTGTCACGCTGGTTGAGCTTCAGTAGTAATTAACATGTATGAAGGCACTTTTCAGGCATTAGATGATTGACTGATATCAGCCAGTCAGTCAGCTGAGTCAGCTACCTTATTAATCTTTTCAGTAGACTTTTAAAGTGGAGAATGAAAAGAAAGATTTACTAGTTCTATTCCAAAAGGAAGTGGTCATGTGTTAGGAAGATGCTATCTAAGGAGTTTTGGTGAAGATGGCTGTCTGAGGAGACCCCTGTATCTCTGCAGGCTGTCAACCTCCCTGTAGACACCCAATGCTGTTCCAGTACGGAAGCGAATATATCTTTGACGGATTGGAGCAGTTAGTGGGGAGAGACTGACTGTGATGGGAGAATGGGAGGAAGAGGCCAGTTGTGGGGGGAGGACGCGGTTGTGGAATGGGGCTTGTTAATGTAGTCCATGTGCAGATGGTAAACCACCTGTAAGCAGTTCGAAGCATCACTCTGTGGCACTTTTCAAATGTTTCCAATCCATGGGTGAAAGTTCTTGAAAGATTAAAATTGATGTGATTGGCAACCTTTGGCTGGGTCCATAAAACTTACTCAGTGTTAAATCAAGTTCTCAAATATGTTGTTTTTGGCACCTGAACGTTCTTATTTTAGAAAAAAAGGATTTTGATTTTATCAGTGACAATAAAATATATTGAAAACCATTTCAGTATCCAGTCTGGTTCTGTAGTGTGCTGTTCTTTAAACTCCGAGATATAATACAGCCCTAATATTTTAAATTACCCTGCTCAGATTTGTTACGGCACACCACCAAGGCAAATTGTCTAGTCCAAAGGTAGGGACGCGTCCACTTTTTTAATATTCACTCACGGGATGAGGGAGTCACTGGCTAGGCCAGCATTTATTGCCCATCCCTAATTGCCCAGAGGGCAGTTGAGAGTCAACCACATTGCTGTGGGTCTGGAGTCACGTGTAGGCCAGACCAGGAAAGGACGGGCAGATTTAATGAACCAGATGGGCTTTTCCTGATAGTCATGGTCACCATCAGACTCTTAATTCCAGCTTATTGAATTCAAATTCCACGATCTGCCACAAAAACAGAAGTTGCTGGAAAAGCTCAGCAGGTCTGCCAGCAACTTTGAAGGAAAATACAGAGTTAACGTTTCAGGTCCGGTGACCCCTCTTCAGAACTGAACCCACTATCTGCCACAGTGGGATTCAAACCCAGGAACCTAGAAGATAAGCTGAGTTTCTGAATTAATATTCGAGCAATAATACCACGAGGTTGTAAACATGATTGCCGCCAAGCAGGTGGGTTTGGTTACATAATAATACCACTAGACCATTGCCTCCCCATTGCACCACAAGAACCCACTGCTGACCTGCGAGACAGGATTCATGACTGGGGTGACATCTGTTCATCCCCTGCAATGCAGAGAGAGAGAGCGCAAAATCCATACACACATGCAGGTACATGTACATGCACCCACACATATACAGACACACACAGGCGCGCACAGACACACACACACACACACACACACACTCATTCACAGACTGACACTGATTTACATAAGCATTCACATTCACATAACCGGCACATACGGATAGACAAATAAGCACATAATCATATGCACACAGTCAAAGATAGACAGGCGTGCGCGCGCACACACACACACACACACACACACACACACACACAGAGTTATATTCACACACACAGACGTACAGAAAGACACATACGCACGCATATTCAATCAGATACAGACACAAATATGGAAACAGAAAGTCAGGCATACACATACAGAAATAGATCATCACAAATGGTTTTGCGTGGCTGATTGATTTCCTACCATTTGTTAAGTGCCCAATGTGTGAAAGTGAAAATCCATCCATTGTATTCACTTACAGGAATGACAGCAAATCTGTCTCACCATGGGCCAGGAGTACTGAAGCGAGTTACACTGCCTGGGCACCAGTACTCCATCAGCTCCAATCCATGTGAACAAACACAATCACATAATCCTTCTCAAATTCCTCTCACTGAGTCTTTCCATGATCTTACTAGTGGCAGGTTTCCAGCTCGAGAGAGAGAGGCCGGACAGGAAGATAAACAGATGTGAAGTTAATGTCCCAGGGCAGTTACCCAGAAATACCCCTCATGACCTTTCAAATGGAAGCCAATTTCTTCGGACCTTCCAGGTTCTTTCTCAATAAGCCTGCAATTATAGTAATAATTATCATTTCTATCACTTGAATCAACCCGGACATAATTAACAGCTCGAATCCTGTCTGACGTGATGTTTGCCAGGTCTGGGTTTGACACCACATTAATGGTCATGACAGTTCATGGCCAATCATTTCTGTTTCTTACTCACGTCAGTGAGCCTGGACACATTACTGTTTCGCAAGGCAGATTTACACACCAAGACACTGTCCAAGATGATTAATGGATTTTTTTAGGGTGGATAGAGAGAAACGATTTCCTCTGGTGGGGGAATCTGGAAGACAATGCCAAAAAACCAAGCTTGGGTAATGACAGGATAACTTCTTCAAGCAAAGGGTGTGAAGTAATGAAGACTGGGAGCCCATGAACAATATCAAAACTGAGATTGGTAGACGCCTCCTCAATGATCCTACTGCTTATCCTTAGCCCTGTTCCTGCATGAGCAGGAATTTCCTCTAAAGTAAATATCAGGAAGGCTAAAGCCATTGTTTTTGGTCACTACTCCAAATTCTATCAGTTAGCTTCCGAATCCATCCCTATCCCTAGAAACTGATTGAGACTAAACCAGATTGCCTATGACTTCGCTGTCATAAAAGACCGTAGGAACCATTCAGCCCATCCAGTCATTTACTGAGATCATGGCTGATTTGATGATCTTCAACTTCACTTTCTGTCTTTTTCCCATAACCCTGATTCCATTACTGATTAAAAATCTGCATGTCTTAGCCTTGAATTTAATTAATGCCTCAGCATTTGCAGCCTTCCATGGTAAAGAATACCACGGATTCACTCCCCACTGAGAGAAGAAATTTCTCCTCATCTCTGTCTGAAATATGCGACCCCTGATTCTGAAATGATTCCCTCTGGTCCTAGGCTCTCCCCCAGGGGGAAACAAACCTTTCCAAATCTACTCTGTCAAGTCCCCTAAGAATTTTGTATGTTTCATTAATGTCACCTCTCATTCCACTAAGTTCTTCCAAGCATTGGCCCAATCTGCTCAACTTCTCCTCATAAGACAGTCCCTCCATACCCAGAATCAACCTAATGAACCTTCCCAGGACTGCATCCAATGCCAAATCTTTCCTTAGAATAGGGAACCAAAACTGTATTCTAGCTGTGATGTAGTTAGTGCCTTGTATACAGTTTTAGCAAGACATCCCTACTTATATATTCCACTCTCTTTGAATAAAGGCCAACATTCCATTTGCCTTCTCTATTACCTACTCAGCTTGAATGCTATTGTTTTATGGATGAGGACTGCCAATCCCCCTGTGTTGTAGATTTCTGCAGCCATTCTCCATTTAAATAATATTCAGCACCTCTATTCTTCCTGTCAAATTGCATAACCTCACATCTTACCACATTATATTCCATCTGCCCACTCGTTTAACCTGTCTATATCCCTCTGTAGACTATGATCCTCTCCTCTTGCTTTTCCACCTATTTTTGTACCATCCACAAACTTAGCAACAATACATTTACTTTCGTCATCCAAGTCATTAATATATATTGTAAATAATTGTGGCCCCAACACCTAACCTTATAGCATATCAATAATTACAGGTTGTCATTCTGAAAATGCTCTTTTTATCCCAATGCTTTTTCTTCTATTCATTAAGTAATACTCTAATAATGCTAATTTATTACCTCCAACATCATGGACTCTTATCTTATTAGGTAGCTTAATGTGTTATACCATACCAAACACCTGCTGTAAATCCAAATATATTACATCAACTGCTTTCCCTTTATCTATTCTGCTTGTTCCTCCTCAAAGAATTCTATTAAATATTTGACTTGATTTGTACACCAATATTTAAATTAAATTTCCCCGCCACTGTCAGCTGCCTAGGGCTTGAGCTCTGAAATACCCTCTCTAAACTCCTTCATAGAACATAGAACATTACAGCGCAGTACAGGCCCTTCGGCCCTCGATGCTGCGTCGACCTGTGAAACCAATCTGAAGCCCATCTAACCTACACTATTCCATTATCATCCATATGTTTATCCAACAACCATTTAAATGCCCTTAAAGTTGGCGAGTCTACTACTGCTGCAGGCAAGGCATTCCATGCCCTTACTACCCTCTGAGCAAAGAGAGAATCCTTTAGATGTACCTTAAAATTAACTTCTTTGACCAGACATCAATCGTAATATTGTCTAATATGGCTTGATGTTAACATTTCACTTGCGATAATCTTTACTGTGATGGTTTGTTATGCTAAAGGCGTTATATAAATGCAAGTTAATACAGATGCTGGACATTAAGGGAGATGGGATCTAAATAGTCGACTTAAAATACACACCAACCATGGTCTAAATGAATAGCCAAAAAGGCTGGAGAGATTGAATGGTCTTCCTCAGTTCCTATGTGTTTAGATGTGTTTAGCTGGTGGATGGTTCCTTGGGACAGAAACAGCCTTATATTCAGCCAATGACAACTAGCACAATCCATTAAAAACCGAGAGAACTGCGGATGCTGTAAATCAGGAACAAAAACAAAGTTGCTGGAAAAGCTCAGCAGGTCTGGCAGCATCTGTAAAGGAAAACAACAAAGTTAACGTTTCGGGTCTCGGGTTGTGAGGAAGGGTCTCCGGGCTTGAAACGTTATCTCTGTTTTTGTGCTTCACAGATGCTGCCAGACCTGCTGAGCTTTTCCAGCAACTTCCGTTCTTCTTGTTGTGTCGAGCATGATCCATTCCTAGCATATACTTTCTGCTGGTACATGGTAGCCTGAAGTGGACCAAATGGACAAGATAATGTTCAGTACACTTTTCCCAGGAAATTACTCTGTGAGAAGCACCAGCACCATTTTTTTGGCATGAGTGGAAGCTGCATGTTCCAGTACAGCTATAACACCGGCATCTATCTGACCATGGAGAAAATTGCCCAGGTATATACTGTACACAAAAAGCAAAACAAACTTAACTCAGCCAATTACTGCCTTATCAATCTACTCCCAGTCATCGACAAGCCGATATCAAAGGAATAACCCGTTCACTGACATTCAGTTTGTGTTCCACCACAGCTACTCAGCTCCTGAGCTCATGGACAACAGAGATGGTCTACAGAGGTGAGGTGACAGTGACTGAACTTGACAATAAAGTGATATTCAACTGGGTGTGGTATCATAGAGTCCTACCAAAACTGGAAAACTCTCCACTGGTTGGGATCATACTTGGCACATACGAAGATGGTTATGGTTGTTGGAGGTCAGTATTCTCAAATTCAGGACATCTCTGCAGGAGTTCCTCAGGGTAGTGTCCTAGGCCCATCCATCTTCAGTTGCTTCATCAATGACTATCCCTCCATCATAAGGTCAGAAGTGGAGATGTTTGACCATGTTTAGTCCTTTTGTGAATCTGTAGCAGAGTAAACCCACATGCAGCAAAATCTGGACAATATTCAGGCTTGAGCTGATAACTGGCAAGTAACGTTTGTGCGATGACCAACTCCTACTAGAGAGAAATGACCACCTCACCTTAACATTCAATAACATTAGCATCACTGAACCCTTTGCTCTCAAACACTTGGGGCTAACCATTGACCAGAAATTGAATGGACTCGCCATATAAATACAGTGGTTTTAAGAGCAATACAGCGAAGAGGAATAAAGCAGAGATGAGGAATACTCACTTCCTGACTCCTCAAAGCCTTTCCACCATCTACAGGAGTGTGATGGAATACTCCCCACTTGCCTGGATGGGTGCAGCCCCAACAACACTCAAGAAGCTCACCACCATCCAGGACAAAGCAGCCCACTTGATTTGCGCTACATCCACAAGCATCTGCTTCCTCCACCGCTGACGCTCAGTGGCAGCAGTATGTACCATCTTCAAGATGCACTGCAGAAATTCACCAACAATCTTTAGACAGCACCTTCCAAATCCATAACCACTTCCATCTAGAAGAACAAAGGCAGCAGATACACAGGAACACCACCCCCTGCAAGTTCACCTCCAAGCCACTCACCATCCTGACTTGGAAATATATCACTGTTCCTTCAGTATCACTGAATCAAAATCCTGGAATTCCCTCCCACAGGCATTGTTGGTAAACCTACAGCATGTTCAAGAAGGCAGCTCACCACCATCTTCTAAAGAGCAATTAGGGGCAGGGAATAATTGCTGGTCTGATTAGCTTTGCCTGCGTCCCTTGAACAAATAATGAAAAGGGAGAGGCACATGAGTCTCACACTAAGCTGGGAGTTTAGCAATAAAAGTGATGGTGCGATGAGTCTGAGAAAATCCAAAGCTAAAGAGACTCCAGATGCACAGCAATGGGCAGCAAACTGCCTTTTGGGCAATTAGGGATGGGCAATAAATGCTGGTGTAGCCAGCGATGCCCCCATCCTGTTAATGATTGAGAAAAGTACACATGTTCATGAACAAGACCTCCACCTTAGAACAGATGGGCCACCATTTTAAGAATTTATTAAACTGGAAGTCTTGCGATGAAAATTAGACAACCTCATGGTCAAGTAATACTGCATTCTGAGGCACCCAATTACCTTTATGAAATTATATTATTATTGTTAGATTTTGTAAAGTAAGGCCCAGATACAAGTTCATAGAAACACACAGAATATTAGAAGTATCTAACACAAGCTGGCGAATTGGTGGAGATTTGTGATGTTGCTGCGAAGCATCTAAAAGTTGTTAGAAATTTATTTTTATTCATTCACTTAATGTGGGTGTCGCTGGCTAGGACAGCATGCATTGTTCATCCATAATTGCCCAGAGGGTAGTTCAGAGTCAACAACATTGCTGTGAGTTTGGAGTCACCATTTCGGCCAAACCAGATAAGGGTGGCCGTTTCCTTCCCTGAAGGTTGTTAGCAAATCGGATGGGTTTTGCCAACAATCGACAATGGTTTCATGGTCATCATTAGACTCTTAATTCCAGATTTTTATTGAATTCAAATTCTACTCTCTGCCAGAGCAGGATTTGAACCCAGGTCCCCATAGCATTACCTGGGTCTCTGGATTACTAGCCCAGTAACAGTACAATAGAACCATAAGAAATAGGAACAGAGTAGGCCATTTGGTTCCTTAAGCCTGCTCTGCCATTCAATAATATCATGGCTGATCCATTACCACTAGGCCATTGCCTCCCCACTGGCCAATACCACATTCTGCTTTAATTGCCTTTCCATTGATTGAGAATAGACTCTAGTCATAACACTCCCACTCGTCTCGACTCTGTAGAAATTTTAAAAGAGATTTGTTTCTAGGCAATAGACTGTACCATCCTCTAAAAGCTGAGGCCTGGGCTGTTCAAGCATGCAAATGTGTGGTAGTGGTAACCCAGAAGCACTGACGTGAAATATACGAGAATTGAAGATTAATCTCTTGATTACTTCCCGTGAAGAATTCAGGAGGAAAATCACAGAAACATTCAAATATTTTGTTTTCTGTTTGATATGAAAATGAATATCTGCACATTTTTGTCAATTATTTCTAACCTCAGGGTATCATAGGGTCTGTGGAGGCAGAAGACATGTTGAATTCCTGATAAATTCATCCAATTGGTGCTGGCGAATTGAGATAGAGATCTTCAAAAAGGCATTTGTTCTGTCATTGGCATCTAGGCTTGTATTCTCTGAATTTGGAAAGTTAGGAATAATTTGATGGAAGTTTTCAAGATAACATGGGAACTGACAGGGTTGATGGAGAGAATTTTTTCAATTATTTGTGAGCCCTAGGGCTGGAACCATAACCTATAAATGAAAGGCAGATCTTTTGGGGATAAAATGAGGGAACACACCTTTACACAAAGGATCGTAGATGATTAGATGTAACTGGCGGGATCAATGACAATTTTAAATTGAGGATTGATAGCCACATTAACCAAAGGATGGAAAACTGAATGGATGGGGAACTGAAGGTGGGTACTTGGAGTTAGGTCACAGATCAACTGGCACAGGCTTTGGTGACTAAATGTTCTTCTTCTGTTCCCATATTCCTCATAGTCTCAATATGCTTCAGATGACCATTTTAGTTGCCTGAAAAATACCCCACCCCAATCATATTTTTCAAATTACCATGGGAGCTGGAACATTGAGATCAGAAAACTGATTAATGGATCTCAAGACAGTTGGTGAAGAATTTAATTCAAAATAAATCCTATTCTTAACAGTTTCTTATTTAAACAATGCAGCATTACGTTTGTCTGCCTCTTCCCAACTCAATGTCCCAACAGCGTCTCTTTATAAGTGACCTATGTACCTAGCTAAACAATGCTCTTCGCTGGTTTATGTTAAGAGCAGCCACTCTCAGCTTCCCTCTCTAATTTATGACTTTTGACTATTTTAGACCAAGACTTTAGCAAGATCAAGAGCAGAGTGGCTTTGGAAGAACCCAACTGAGGTGCAACTTACCCTCTTCCAAATGTAATAATGATGACACTGTTCTGTCACTTTACTGATGATTGAGAATAGACTGATGGGGCGGTAATTGGCTGGGTTGGATTTGTCCTGCTTTTTATGTGCAGGACATACCTGGGCAATTTTCCACATTGTCAGGTAGATACCAGTGTTGCAATTGTACTGGAACAGCTTGGCTAGGTGAGTGGCAAGTTCTGGAGCACAAGTCTTCAGCACAATACTGGAATGTTGTCAGAGCCCATAGCTTTTGCAGTATTCAGTGCCTTCAGCAGTTTCTTGATTTCATGTGGACTTTGTGAGTTACTGACAATTACAAAAATTTAAAATTAAAAATGCAAACAGCTGTTAAAAAAAAAGGCTCCCACAATCCTTCAAATTATATGAGAAAACCTGCAATAAAGCCTGGTAAGTTTGGGCCTTTGAAAGACAAAAGGCCTTAAAACTTCAGTCTCAGGACAAGAAGCAGCAGTCTTTAAAAATACTTCTTGTTACCCACAGTAAACCTTCTTCCTGTTCAACACTGACTGGATCAGGTAAGAATTTTCTGTGACTAATTAAATTAATGCTCACCACAAAAAGCCTGGTCACTGCCTGCTGGAGTCCTTTGGAGTATTATATGTATGTAAACGGAGAGATTTATATATTTGGATAGAAAGCGAAGAAAACTCTGAGCTGGATTTAGGTTAATTTCCTTCCAATTAGACGAAGGGAAGATTTATGCTATAGCTCCTCAAATCCATCCTGTTTCATTTATTAAATCAGAGACGAAATCCCCCAAACCTCTGTTACGAATTCTCTTCCTGCATATACAGTTTCAGTATCTACAGAAGAACCTGACATGCAAACCCTATTAATTTATCAATCCAAGCACAGAATCAAATCTATGCTTTTCTCTTAAGGCAAACAGCTGTATTAAAGTGAGGCACACTCCCCAGCTCGGGGGAAACCCAAATTCGCTGAGCATGCTCTTCATGTTGACCGAAGCAAACGTGGCGATGAAGTTTTCTTCCTCTGTGGCTGATGGAACTTTCAGGGCGTGTTGTTACACTGTTTCATTGAATGGGTATGAACAAATGAATTGAGGTCCCTTTTACCCAGTTCTGTCTTTCAAGAAAGAAAATATTTTGTATAGCATCATTCATGATCAAATGTCCCAAAGTGCTTTGCAACAGCAATAGTCTTGTAGTCCCTTGTTGTAGTGGCAGAAGCATAGCTGCCAAGGAGCGCACGGAAAGCTTCCCAAAATAGCAATGTTTTAATGACCAGGAAATTTGATTTTCTGTATGTCTGTTGAGGGATGAATCTTGGAGTTGTGGCTCTAGGGACAACTCACCCTTTCTTGTGTGGGTAATCTCTTCTGATTCTGTATGGTCACTTGATTGAGAGACAAGCTCTTAGTTCAATGTCTCTGCTGGAAAGCAGAATCTCTGATAGAACAACATTCTGAACTGAGATTCAAACTTATAACTGCTCAGAAGACCAATAGGAATAGTCAGGCAACATAAAAATGACCAGGTGTCAGTGGTATAGATAGGGCCAAATATCAATGATATTCATAAGACCAGGTATCAATGATATTGACAGCACCAGGTAACAGTGATATTGAAAGAAGAACAAAGAGAGCAAAGAACAAAGAAAATTACAGCACAGGAACAGGCCCTTTGGCCCTTCAAGCCTGCGCCGATCGAGATCCTCTGTCTAAACCTGTCATCTATTTTCTAAGGGTCTGTATCCCTTTGCTCCCTGTCCATCCATGTACCTGCCCAGATACATCTTAAAAGACACTAACATGTCTGCGTCTACCACCTCTGCTGGCAACATGTTCCAGGCACCCACCATCCTCTGCATAAAGAACTTTCTACGCATATCTCCAATAAACTTTCCTCCTCTCACTTTGAACTCATGACCCCTAGTAAATGAGTCCCCCACTCTGGGAAAAAGCTTCTTGCTATCCACCTTGTCTATACCTCTCATTATTTTGTAGACCTCAATCAGGTCCCCCCTCAATCTCCATTTTTCCAATGAAAATAATCCTAGTCTACTCAACATCTCTTCATAGCTAGTGCCCTCCATACCAGACAACATCCTGATGAACCTCCTCTGCACCCTCTCCAAAGCATCCACATCCTTCTGGTAATGTGGCGACCAGAACTGTACGCAGTATTCCAAATGTGGCTGAACCAAAGTCTTATACAACTGTAACATGACCTGCCAGCTCTTGTACTCAATACCCCATCCGATGAAGGAAAACATGCCATATGCCTTCTTGACCACTCTATTGACCTGCATTGCCACCTTCAGGGGACAGTGGACCTGAACACCCAGATCTCTCTGTACATCAATTTTCCCCTGGACTTTTCCATTTACTGTATAGTTTGCTCTTGAATTAGATCTTCCAAAATGCATCACCTCGCATTTGCCTGGATTGAACTCCATCTGCCATTTATCTGCCCAACTCTCCAATCTAGCTATATTCTGCTGTAATTTCTGACAGTCCCCTTCACTATCAGCTACTCCACCAATCTTC
This sequence comes from Ginglymostoma cirratum, assembly GCA_024137785.1. Lineage (NCBI taxonomy): Eukaryota > Metazoa > Chordata > Chondrichthyes > Orectolobiformes > Ginglymostomatidae > Ginglymostoma > Ginglymostoma cirratum. The sequence goes on from JAHRHZ010000283.1 coordinate 78,363,821, forward strand.
TTGTCATCTGCAAACTTACTAATCAGACCACCTATACCTTCCTCCAAATCATTTACATATATCACAAACAACAGTGGTCCCAGCACAGATCCCTGTGGAACACTACTGGTCACAGGTCTCCAATTTGAGGAAACCCCCTTCCACTACTACTCTCTGTCTCCTGTTGCCTAGCCAGTTTTTTATCCATCTAGCTAGCACATTCTGGACCCCATGCGACTTCACTTTCTCCATCAGCCTGCCATGGGGAACCTTATCAAACGCCTTACTGAAGTCCATGTATATGACATCTACAGCCTTTCCCTCATTAATCAAGAAAGTATCAATGATATAGATCCAACTGGGTATCAGTGATACAGATAGGACCGTGAGTCAGTGATGTAAATATCTCCAGACATCAATAACATAGATGGGAGAATGTATCTATGATATTGATAAAGACCATGTATCAATGATATTGATAAAGACCATGTATCAATGATATTGATAGGTGCAGGTATCAATGATATTAATTGGTCCAGGCATCAACGATTTGGAATTGACCCTGGATCAGTGATATAGAGCAAAACAGGGAAGAGGTTCTGCTTCGCAATGTGAGTTTCTAGAGGCTAATTCTAAAGTCAGGACCACAAAGTTAATGATCTCTAAACTCTGACATCTTTGGTAGGTAATCCTGGATTATTTCCTGAGCTATGTTCAAATTGGCCGATGGTAAATAAGATTAGAGAGTTAAATGTGTAGCTGAAAGATTCCTGCATGAAAGATGGTTTTGATTCATGGGACTCTGGCACCAGTACTGGGGAAAGTGGGAGCTGTACTGTGAGATGGTCTATCTCTGCGCTGTTCTGGGAACAGAATTTAGATACGTCATATACCTACAGAGGTAGAAAGATGTAAAACTAAATAGAGCTGATAAGACATTAAACGACTGAGTGTGTGATAAACCAGACAGAAAGGATAGGACAATGCAGTAACATAGATGTTGGAAGTTAGAGCATGAAAGGAAGGGACACGACTCACAAACATATGCACATAAGATTAAATATTGCAAAAAAGTATAAGACGACAGAACTAAAAGTGCTGTATCTGAATGCATGTAACAGTCCCAACAAAGAGGGTGAATTGTCAGCTCAAATAGAAATAAAGATGCATTATTTGATTGTCATTACAGAGACATGGCTGCAAGGTGACAAAGGCTGGGACCTAAATATTCGAGGATACATGACATTTCAGAAGGACAGGAAAGTAAGAAAAGGTGATGGGGTATCTCTGTTAATTTCAGATGACATTAGAATGATAGTGAATGTTAACATTTCTTCTGAAGAACAAGATGCAGAATGAGCTTTAGTAGAGACAGGAAATATTAAAAGTGAGAAGTCACATGTGGGAATAGTTTATAACGTCTCTAACAATATAGGATGGGATATAAAAGGAGGGGGTCTGTGACAAAGGTATAGTGATAATCATAGGTGGTTTTAATCCATAAATAAATTGGATAAATTGTATGGCTAAAGGTAATCTGGAAGAGAGTTCATAGAGTGTGTTCAGGACAGCTTCTTAGAGTAGCACATTCTAAAGCCAACCAGAGAACATGTGATCCAGTCCCTGGTAATATGTAATGAGACAGGATTGATTCATGATCTTCATAGTAAAGGAACTTCAAGGTGGCACAAATCATAACATGATTAAACTTCACATTCAGTTTGAGGGAGTGAGGAGTGGGTCGAAGCTTAATGTTTTAAACTCAAATAACAATTGTAAGAGTATAAAGGCAGAGCTAGTTAAAATGAACTGGGAAATTCAGTTAAGGCACATAACAGTAAAGAAATGGCGGTAGATATTTAAAGAAACATTTCATAACATTCAACAAAGATAGCACATTGTCCCTGTATCTGTGTGGTTTTCCTCTGGGTGCTTCAGTTTCCTCCCACAGTCTAAAGATGTGCAGGTTAGGTGGATTGGCCATACTAACCTGGCCTGTAGTGTCCAGGGATAATGTAAGTTAAGAGGGTTAGCCATGGGAAATGCAGGGTTACAAGGATAGGGTAAGGTGGTGGATGTGGGTGGGATGCTGTTTGGAGAGTCGATGCGGACTCAATGACCTGCTTCCACACTGTAGGGATTCTATGATTCTATAGTTTCAGTGAGAACATAAGCCTTCTAGAGGAGGACATACCATCCTGTGCTAAAATAATGAAAATAGAAATTAAATTGAGAGAAAAATGCATGAATCTGTGAAGATTACTGGCTGGTGAGAAGACTAGACAGAATATTAAAGAAACCATAAACAATGGATAAATAAGTTAGGAGGAAAAATATAGAGCATGAGTGAAGAAAATAGTTTATGTATTTCTAGCTAGAAATAAAACTACAGGTAGTAAAAGTTTGATAAAAAAAAAGTATAATGTGGCAAGATGCAAACTTGTCCACTTTAGCAGGATATACAGAAAAGACATATACTATGGAGAAAGATTGCAGATCTCTGAGGTATGCAGTGATCTGGGTGTCCTGGTACTTGTCATAAGAAGTCAGTTTGCAGGTACAGTCAGTAGGGAGGGAAATGGAATATTGCCAAATATTGCAATGGAATATAAAAGTTGGGGTGTTTTTCTACCGTTGTATAGGTTGTTAGTGATTTCATTTCTTCTTATTGAAGCAAGGCAATTGCATTAGCAACTGTACAGCAAAAGTTCACGCGACTGATTCCTTGGATGAAGGAATTGTCTTATGTGAAAAAGTTGGGCCTATATCCATTGGAATTTACAAGAATGGGAGGTGATCTTATTGAAACGTGTAAGACCTGAGGGAAATAGTGTGAATGTTGAGAGGTTATTTTGCCCTTGAGTAGTAGACTAGAACTAGGGGTGATATTTCAAAATAAGATGTCTGCCATTTAAGATGGAGATGTATCTGACCTTGTCTGTATCTGACCTGGTCCATATCTGACATGTCCTGTATCTGGCATGTCCTGAATCTGGCATTTCCTGGATCTGGCATTTCCTGGATCTGGGCTGGTCCTTATCTGTCATGTCCTGCATCTGAACTGGCCCATACCTGACATATCCTTGACCTGACCTGGTCTGTAACTGACGAGTCCTGCATCTAGCCTGGTCCGTAGATGACATGTCCTTTATCTGACTTTTTCCTGTGTGTGAAATAAACACAAAGAACCGTGGGTACTGGAAACCTGAAACAAAAACAGAGCATGCTGTAGAAACACAGAAGGATGAGTTAGACTGAAGGGTCTGTTTCAGTGCTGTATGAATCTATGACTCTATGTCTGGCTGCATTTGGAGAGAGAACTGAGGGTTTTCTCTCTACAGATGTTACCAGGCCTGCTGTGTTTCTCTAGCATTCTCTGTTAATGCCCTGTACCTGACCTGGTCCATATGTAACATGTGCTGCATCTGGCCTGGTCTGTATCTTTTGTGTTGTGAATGATAGATGCTCTATTTGATCTATGTTGTAATTAGCGTGGTCTGTATATTTTTTTCTGTACCTGATGCATTTTGTGACTAATGTACACTGTTTCTGATCTGGGCTGTATCTTTTGCAATGTACTTGACACATTGTGTATCTGAATTATGTTGTATCTAAACTCTGTGTCTGTTGTGTTCTGTCTCATATGTGTGTCTGATATGTGCTGTATCTAAACACATACTCTGTTTGGCCTGAATGGCATTTCATGAGGACTGATGAATGTATTTGATTCATGCTGAATCTGACTTTTAGGCTATATGTGACATGTGCTGAACCTAACCAGAACTTTATCTGTTCCATCACTTCACATCACAGTGCATGCACCCTCCGAGCCACTGAAGATTAAATTGCTAGGCACTTTTACACAAAACCTTCATCCTGTGGGATGTTGTTGCCTGAACTTCACTTGATACATTAAATCGTTAACCGTCGTCTGTATTGGCATTCCCACACAGTTATGAATCTCACCAGTTACATACAGCAGAACAGTACAGGAAATATCTAACACAGTATTGGGTGACACACTGCGAGGTGCTAAATCAGCTTTACAGCCCAAAAGGGCCATGCAAGTAAACTGCAGGCCAGATGATTCAGACCAGCCTTTCTCAGCTGTATCAGTCAGGATTCAGTGGGTCACACTCTCACCTCTGAGAATGAGGAGGTTGCAGGTTCTGAATTCCACTCCAGGGACTTGAGTCCATAATCTGCTCCCAGTGCAGTACAGGGGGAGTCGCTACATTGTAAAATGCATCATCAGCCCCATGAGATGGTAAACTGAGGCCCAGTCTTAGTTCGAGGTGAAAGATCCCGCGATCACTATTCGGAAACAAAGATTCTCTCCTGTGTCCCTCAACCCACACCTTGAAACAAGTTGTCTGGCCCTTATTACAATAATGTCTTTAGGACTTTGCTGTTTGCAAATTAGCTGCGGCATTTCCTACATGTCTACAACAGTCACTACACTTCCAAAGTGCTTCATTAGCCATAAGGTCCATGAGGACATTCTGCAGTGATAGAAATATAAGTTCATCTTCCCTTCGTAAGATCAAAGGTCAAAGCTCAAGACAGCATAGGGCAAGGTAAGGAAATGAATAGATGAGATAGTGGTGAGTTATCCCACCACACCTGGACACTTGATAACAAGCATGGGGCTGGATGAACACAGCAGGTCAAGCAGCATCATATGATGCTGCTTGACCTGCTGTGTTCATCCAGC
>JAHRHZ010000283.1:78368913-78403117 GCA_024137785.1 Ginglymostoma cirratum
CACAGCAGGTCAAGCAGCATCATATGATGCTGCTTGACCTGCTGTGTTCATCCAGCCCCATGCTTGTTATCTCGGATTCTCCAGCATCTGCAGTACCTTTTATCTCTGATACACCTGGACACTTTTCCACTTTTCTCTTTCCACGAACTTAACCTTATCCCGACCTTTCCTGTCCATCCCCAAATTTTTGACACTCAGCTATTGGTGGACCAAGCTTTCAGCTGCCTGGAACCATAGCCCTGGAATTACCTCTCTTCACCTGACCTCTTGATTCCTCTTTCCTCCCTTCAGACAACCTTAGGGCCTACCTTTCGACCAAGCTTTTGGTCACCTGCCCTAACATCTCAGATGTTAAAAAAAGACAAAAGAACTGCAGATGCTGGAAATCTCAGACTCCTGTGGCCTGCCACTTCAACACACCACCGTGTTCCCTGGCCAACAACTCTGTCTCAGGTTTGCTGCAGTGCTCCAGCAAGCCTCAGCACAAGCTGGAAAAACAACACCTCAGTTTCCGCTTGGGGACCCTACAGCCTTATGGACACAATATTGAGTGAAAGAATTTTAGGGCTTGAACACCTTGCCACTTGCTTTCCCCCATTCCCACACAAAGGCTGCTACCATTTGCTACCCTTTGTCAGTCACTAATAGTCCCTATGAGAAGCTATTCATTCCACCAGACTTACCTTTATCCACTTCTTTGCCTGTCCAACTGCTCTTCTCTCTCTTTGGGCTCCATCTCCACCTGTCGTTTGCTTTCCCCACTCCCCTACCTCATCTTCTGTATAAAAACCAATCCACCGTCAGCTCTGAAGAAGTGTCATTGGACCTGAAACGTTAACTCTGCCTTCTCTCCACAGATGCTACCAGACACGCCGAGATTTTCCAGTATTTTCTGCTATTGTTTTATTTCAAAATGCTAGCTGACTAAATGAACCTACAAGGCACCGTGAAATATTTTGATCCCTGAAAGGCGCTTTAGAAATGCACGTCGTAGTACTTGTTGGGGGAAGATGGCTCTGATGACAGTGTGTGTTGGGGATCTGTCGTAAATGTGGGCGAAGGTGTGGAGCATATGGAGATGAATCCTCCCGTAATATACCAGCGAGATTCTGCAACTTTATCGTGGGGGAATGTTCGAGGTCACAATATCAAACAAAGTTTCTTTTTCCTGTCCAGTCCTTATGCTTTGACCTCTGTGAAACTATTCCTTGCTTAGTTCACACTAATTGGCTAAGCCTGTGACTGACAGCTGTGTGTTAAATGGCTGTAACCCTCATCTATCAAACTCATTAGGAACTCAACATTTGGATCTGGTTTATCGGAACAGTTCCCACATAAATCTCAGTTAATCTGAACTGCGTGAATCATGCCATATAGATTCATATTTAATTCTTTCTGTCAAATTCCATCTCATGAAGTTCAATGCCAGCTTCACTGAGAAGGGAATTAACTATGGAACCATCCCCCACCCCCCAATAATTCCCTTAGTGCTGATGAATTCAAGAAAAATGATTTCCTTACTCGCCTGCCGAGGGGTCTGCATTTGCAACGATTATATTTGGTAATTGGTGGAGAAACTCAGCAGGTCTGGCAGCTTCACTTAGTTTTGAAGATGGATTACTGGACTTGAAACATTAACTCTATTCTCAGTCCACAGATACTGCCCGCGGAGTTTCACCAACAATTTCTCTTTCGTTTCAGATTTCCAGCATCTGCAGTTCTTTGTTTTATGTTTATTTGGGACTGGATTCCATTTTGGTTAACACACGACCCTCTCCCTTTTAAAGCTAATCTTGCTCAGAGACAATAGCTTCGTGCACTGATTGTCCTGGGTCAGCACAGTTTGTACCATCTACAGGATGCCTGACAGCAAAGTTGCTAAGGCTTCATCGACAGCATCTTCCTGACTTGGACTATCTCTCAGCTGGAAGGATAGGAGCAGCAGATACACAGGAACACCACCACCTACAGGTTCCTCTCCATTCTGACATTCACCATTCTGACTGGGAAATATATCAGGTGCACCTCCAGCGTCAATGGGGTGCATTCCTGTAACTCACTGTCCAGTTGCATTTTGCATGCACCAGATCATGGCACAGCACAGTGGCTCACTGGTTGGCTAGAGCTGCCTCACAGCGTCAGGGACCCAGGGTCGATTCCACCTTTGGACGAATGTCTGTGTGAAGTTTGCACATTCTCCCTGTGCCTGCATGGGTTTCCTCCGGGTGCTCTGGTTTCCTCCCACAGCCCAAAGATGTACAGGCTAGGTGGATTGGCCATACTAAATTGCCCCATAGTGTCCAGGGATGTGTAGATTAGGTGGATTAGACATAGGGAATGCAGGGTTACAGGGATTGGGAGGGGGGGGGTTTTGGGGGGGGAATGCCCTCAGCGGGTCAGTGAACTCGATGGGCCGAATGGCTTGCCATTGTAGGGATTCTATCAGATTTCAGTAGTTTGTGAAGAAAACTTGCCACCGCCTTCATCAGGACAATTAGGGAAAGAGGCAAATAGAATGGTGGAATGGATGGAATATAACAGTAGGAAAGCCTCATAGGACACTGGTGAGACCACGCCTGGAGTTCAGTCTATACAATGATCTCTTTGTTTAAGAAGCATCGTGCTCACACTGGAAGCAGTTTAGAGAAAGTTCACTTGGCTGATTCCTGTGATAAGTGGGTTTGTTTAATGAGGAAGGTTAAGCAGGTTGGGACTATAGCCATTGGAGTTCAGAAGAATGAGAATTGATCTTACCGGCAAAATTGAGAGTGTGATGGAATATTCCCAACTTGCCTGGATATGTGCAGCTCCAACAACACTCAAGGAGCTTGACATCATCCAGGACCAATCAACCCATTTGATTGGCACCACATCCACAAATATCCATTTGCTCCACCACTGACACAGAGTAGCAGCAGTATGTACTATGTACAAAATGCACTGCAGAAATTCAGCAAAGCTCTTCAGACAGCACTTTCCAAACTCACAACCACTTCCATCTAGAAGGACGAGAGCGACAGGTACATTAGAACACAACCATCTGCTCCACGTTCTCCTCTAAATCACATGTCATTTAGACATGGAAATATATTGCCATCCATTTACAGTCATTGGGTCAAAATCCTGGATCTCCCTAACAGCAAAATGGGTGTTAAACCATTTGACATAGGAGCAGAAGGAGGCCATTCAGCCCACTGAGCCATCCCTACACCCAAAGGACTACAACAGTACTAGAAGTCAGCTCACCACTACCTTCTCCAGTATAAGTTGGGATGGACAATAATTACTGTCCCAGCCAGTGAGGCCAGGAATCAATAATAGAGGAGGGAGTCAAGGGTTATGGGGGTGGGGTGCGGCATGAAAAAGAATACCACAACAGATCTTACTGAATGGAAGAACAGGCTTGATGGGCTGAATGGCCTACTCCTATTTCTTATGACAATAAATGGTTTTTCAGTGACTCATGCAGGCGAAAAAATGAATACCAATGTTACAATGGTTTTCTTTACAATTTGCCACCTACATTTCATGTTCCCCTCCCTGATCCCAATTTTTCAAAGGGGAGCCAATGGTCTCCAGTATCTAAGGTAGGATCGCCCTTTCATTGTTCACACGGAGAGCCAGCGAGTGAATAGTGTAGAAGAGGCTAACTCTTGTCCAATGCCCCTGTTTGTAGCTGGAGATGCTGAATAGTCTATCAGCTGCTGGGAACCCAGCTAGCATACAAGCCCGGAAGCGAGATCAATAGAAACCAGGCTGGGATCAGCCAAATCAGGGAATTAAACCTGAGACTTTCCTTGCCTGACTATTTCAGCAACTCAAAGAAAAAGCACAATATAGACTGAAAGCTTCATTTATTTTGTTAACCTCTATTTTACAGGGGTCTTTATCGAGTTTCCTCTCTGTTATTACAACTCGTCTCAGAAAAATTGGATAATTACCTTCCTTAATATTTGAGAACAAAAATATGACTAATTAAAGGTATTTTTCCAAGGAATTGTGTGGTATGGCTGGTTAATACAATGTCCTACTATCGCTAGGGTTCTGAGTTCAATGACTGATTAGAAGAAATTCTGCTTCTTACCGACAGGCAAACAAACAGAAAGGATGCACTACAAAAGCCACTTGTCCATTCTGTCTGTTCCAGCAATGCTGATTTTTCCCTGTTTTATTGACAGCCACAAGCTGAAAGGAGACTTCCAGCATTTTCCTCAATCATATTCCGTGTTAATTGAGTATCTCGTTCTCCACACCTTTTACTAACACCCAATACGCAAATTGGTGGCATGGTAAATACAGAGGAGGGTTGCCTTAGGTTACAGAAGGATATAGATGGGCTGATCAGTGGCAAATGGAATCCAAAGACAGTAGGAACTGCAAATGCTGGAGAATCTGAGATAACGGGATGTAGAGCTGGATGAACACAGCAGGCCAGGCAGCATCAGAGGAGCAGGAAAGCTGACATTTCGGGCCTAGACCCTTCTTCAGAAAAGAATGGAATCCAGTCTGGATAAGTATGAGGTGATGGGCAGGACAAACAAGCCAAGAGAATACATGATGAACAGTAGGACCCTGGGAAGCACTGAGGATCAGAGGGACATTGGTGTGCATGTCCACCGATCCCTTAAGGTAGCAGCACAGGTAAATAAAGTGCTTAAGAAGGCTTAGGTAGAGGCATTGTGTTTAGGAGCAGGGAAGTTATGGTGGAACAGTGTAAAATGTTGTTTAGGCCACAGCTACAGTCTTGTGTGCTGTTCTGGAATTCATATTATAGGAGGGATGTGAGAGCAATGGAGAGGGCACAAGGAGATTTACCAGGAAGTTGCCTGGGCTGTAGAGTTTCAGTTATGAAAAGAGACTGGGTCTCTGAAAAGAGACAGACTGGGTCACTTTGGTGGATATAAATGGGTGTTGGGAATCTGGAACTCACTGCCTATGAGGGTAATAGAGGCTGAAGTCCTAATAACATTGAAGAAGTATTTAAGATATGCAGTTTTGATGCCAAGGTATACAAAATTTTGGGGCAAGGGCTGGAAAATGGGATTAGAACAGTTAAGTGGTTATATTGGGTGGGTGCAGACTCAATGGGCTGAAAAGCCTTTTTCTGTATGGTAGGCTTCTGTGACTATGACAAGCCAGCTTTTGCAGCTTCCACACTTTTCTTTCCAAACCCTGTATTGGCCTCAATCAATGCTGTCATCTACTGTAGCAAATGTATTTACTAGAAGCATGTAGGTCAACGTACCCTTCACCCTGCCCCTCACCAAATGGATTATAGTGGCTGAACAAACCCTCCCTCCAGCCAGACTGGACAATTCTATCCAATTGTATAAAGATGCCTACAGTAGTGGAACTTTCCACGACATTACACTGTTCTCTAGGGGAAGAGCGTGAAGCAATTCAATACACAGGAAGTGATGGGTGAGAGGAAAGGATAGCCTATACTTCCATCCAGTTAGATATTGAGAAGATGGGAATGAACTATCTTTGCTTCCTCCCCAGTACACCATGAGCTGCTTCAGGCTTCATTCTGGCTACTGCCTTGGTTTGGACCAGACTATTCTCAACTTCAACACCCAACTTGTCCCCAGACTGAGCTTCTGCTTATCACCCCTCCATCTCCACCATGACAAAGACATTCTGGTTCATTCTTAACATGATGCATCTTTAAATCAACCTCAGCCCATCTACTGCTTAAATTCTCATCAGTGCCATTATCACCGCTGGATTCCAAAGCTTGCTGGAACTCTCATACCAACACTTGCTATGCCAGGTCATCTGGAAACCAGCTCCCAAACATTCCTGTAGTCACTCACCTGCTTTGGAGTTGAGTTCTTCAGTCCCTCAGATTTGCATTTCCTTTCTGTCCCATCCTTTAGCCTTTCCCAGTTTTAAAATCCACACTCATTCCATTGTCGCCTTATTTCTGTTTAGTCCTTTGTGCATCGCAAACACACACAGATCACCTAAACTCTGCTTCATTTCCACTTCCCAATTGTCCTTATAAACTGCCTTTCTATTTCTTTATCCAAATAGTTGGATCCTTCCTGCTATTTCCCAAAATTGGTAGAATCCAGTTTACTTGAGATAGAAGGCCTTGAGGATGCTGGAGCAATTGGAGCCTTCGAGACTGATGTTGAAAGCTTGATATTGGGTAAGAGAATCAAGGGAAATGGGTAAAGATACATGAAGAGTTGGTTACAGGTCAGCTGTGACCTAATTAAATGGCAGAGTGGGCTCAGAAGTGTGGTGAATATGAAGGATATTATTAACCTAGAGAGGCTTCAGAAGAGATTTACCAGGATGTTGTCGGGTATGGAAGGTCTGAGCTATAAATAAGGGCTGGATAGGCTGGGACATTTTTTCACTGGAAAATAGGAGATTCAGAGGTGACCTTATGTAAGTTTATAAAATCATGAAGAGCATAGATAGGGTTAATAGTAGGTGTCTTTTCCCCAGGATGGGGGATTTTTAAGGTGAGAGGAGAGAGATTTAAAAAATGAGGGGCAAATGTTTTACACAGAGGGTGGTTAGTGTGTGGAATGAACTTCCTGAGGAAGTGTTGGATGGGGCACAGTTACAACGTTTTAAAGACACGTAGATAAGTACATGAATAGGAAATGCTTGGAGGGGTATGGGCCAAGAGCGGGCAGATGGGACCAATTTAGTTTGTCATTATGGTTGGCATGGACTGGTTTGACCAAAGGTCTGTTTGTGTCCTGTATAACTCTATGACCTCATATTCCTATGTTAAAACAAAGAACTGCAAATGCTGGAGATCTGAAATGAAACAGAAATTACTGGAAAAACTCAGAAGGCCTGACAGCACCTGTGGAGAGACAAAAATAGAGTTAACATTTCGAGTTAATGCATCAGCGATCTGAAGAAGAGTCATTCAAAACTCATTGTTCCTTGCATGGCCTCAGCTTCTATATCTTCTACATGAAAATAGGCCCTTACCACTTCATGTAAGTATGACTGACCATCCCTCCTCCTGCATTGTCCTCATCGCCTCATTCTCAACCCTAAACCGCTGCAATTATTGACAAGATGGCAGCTAGCTCCTAGACAAAAGACCTGCTGGACTCAAAACGTTAACTCTATTTCTCTCTCCACAGATGCTGCCAGACCTATTGAGATCCTCCAGCAACTTCTGTTTTTGTTCCTGTTCCTATGTTCCTAGCTCGAGAAGTTCTCTACAGAGCATAACATAGAGTTACAAAGCTAAGCAGTTGCAGTGTCTCCACTGGTGGCAGTACACCATAACACTGTGGCACTTTTATATTAGGAGTTTTAATTGTAAATATGAATTACAAGCGAATAATTAAACATGTTGGTGCAGAAGTATGGTGATAACAGAGCCTTCAATGTGCAGGAATGCTGGAAAATAACATTCTCAATATATTGCAGATAGATATGTCATAGAATATGTGTAAAGTAGAGGTGGTGTACATATTAAATAACGGCATTGTATTTTTCTATATATCTTCTATTTACTACCTTTCTATTCAGCTGTCTGACTATGCATCAATCCCTGTAGCCAATTAACGTCTAACTAAAGCAACTAACTAAATAATTTAAACTGATGTTCTGAAGAAGGGTCACTGGACTTGAAACATTAACTCTGTTTCTCTCCCTACAGATATTTCCAGACCTGTTTCTCCAATACTTTCTGTTTTTTTTTTAATTTCAGATCTCCAGGGTTTTGCTTTAATTATCATTTAGCTAAACATCTTCAGCAGTTTGCTTCCGCATCATCTGTCGATATGTCGTCTTACTTAGTTTACATCTTGAAGCACTCTGCATGCGTTACAACACCAGGAGAGATTAGGAGAAGCTTGAGAAAGCAGGTAATCTCTTCCACCTAGTTCTACATACTGATGAGCTGCTAATTCATTACATAGCCTGTAACAAGCTTTCTTTCACACTAAAGGTACTGAGAAGTTTATTTCTTGTTCTTTGGGTCTTCTATTAGATTTAAGGCTGTGGAGACCACCTGGGTAGGGATTTGCTGGAAGACAGCCCATACTGCAGCATTCACTTCCTCCTCGCCCATTGTACTGGGAAATGGCCATTTGAGGCGGGTAATCCTTGGCTTCAGCAGAAATTGCTAAGCAGCCCAGATAATTAATTGCACAATGGACTGATTAGAGGGAAGCTGCTTTATGTCAACAGCAGGTCTTTTGTCTAGGAGCTAGCTGCCATCTTGTCAATAATTGCAGCGGTTTAGGGTTGAGAATGAGGCGATGAGGGTTAATGAGGACAATGCAGGAGGAGAGATGGTCAGTCATACTTACATGAAGTGGTAAGGGCCTATTTTCATGTAGAAGATATAGAAGCTGAGGCCATGCAAGGAACAATGAGTGAGTGAAAATTACTCTTTTCTTTGCCAATCTTTTCTGGGTTAATTTTACGATGTGATATTGACAGGTGAAGTCAGAGCCTCAAAGTGAGTTCTGCATGAAATAAACCCAACAACTATCACTTCAGAAACACCACTATGGAAACTACTGGGGCTAAAAGTTGGTAAGTCCCTGGACCTGATAGCTTGTGTCCTAGATTTTAAAGGAAGTAACCATAGAGATAGTGGATTTCCAGAGATTCTGGAAAATTCCCAGAGGATTTGAAAGCTGCCAATACAGGACCCTTATTCAAAAATCCCCACCCATCAGTCTAACCTCAATCATCAGTAAAGTGATGAAAGGTGTCACTAACTGTGCTATCAAGCAGCATCTGTTCAGCAATAACCTGCTCAGTGGCACCCAGTTTGGGTTCAGCCAGGGCCACTCAGCTCCTGACCTCTTTACAGCCTCGGTTCAAACATGCACAAACAAGGTGAATTCTAGAGGTGAGGGTGAGAGTGACTGTCCTTGTTATCAAGGCTGCATTTGACCGAGCGTGGCATCAAGAAGCCCTAGCAAAAGTGGAATCAATGGGTATTGGGGGCAATCTGTCCAGTGGTTGGAATCATACCTGACACATAGGAAAATGGTCGTGGTTGTTGGATGTCAATCATCTCAGCCGCAGGACATCTCTGCAGGAGTTCCTCAGGGTAGTGTCCTAGGCCCAACCATCTTCAGCTGCTTCATCAATGACCTTCCCTCCATTATAAAGTCAGAAGTGGGGATGTTCGCCAAAGATGACACAATGTTCAGCATCCTTTGCAATTCCTCAGATACTGAAGCAGTCCATGTCCGAATGTAACAAGATCTGGACAGTATCCAGGCTTGGGCTGACAAATGGCAAGTGACATGCGCACCACACAAATGCCAAGCTATGACCATTGCCAATAAGAGACAATCTAACCACCTCCCCTTGGCATTCAACGGTGTTACCATCACTGAATCCCTCACAATCAACATGCTGGGAGTTATCATTGATCAGAACCTCAGCTGGACTCACCACATGAATGTAGTGGCTACAAGAGCAGATCAGAGGCTAGAATACTGCAGTGAGTAACTCACCTCCTGACTCCCCTATCTGTCCACTATCTGTAAGGCATTAGTCAGGAATGTGATGGAATACTCCCCACTTGCCTGGATGAATGAAGCACCAACAATACTCAAGAAGCTTGACACCATCCAGGACAAAGCAGCCCACTTGATTGGCACCACATCCACAAGCATCCACTCCCCCCACCACCAACGCTTATTAGCAGCAGTGTGTAATATCTACAAGGTGGACTGCAGAACCTCAGATCACACCTTCCAAACCCATGACTACTCCCATCTAGAAGGATAAGGGCAGCAGATACATGGGAACACCACCACCTTCAAGTTGCCCTCCAAGCCACTCACCATCCTGACTTGGAGTTATATCACCATTCCCTCACTGTCATTGGGTCAAAATCCTGGAAGTCCCTCCCTAAGGGCATGGTGGGTCAGCCCACAGCAGGTGGAACTGCAGCGCTTTAAGAAGGCAGCTCACCCCCACCTTCTCAAGGGCAACTAGGGAGGAGCATACTGTGTTCACTTCTGGTCTCTCTGCTATAGAAAAGATGTTAAACTTGAAAGAGTTCAGAAAAGATTTACAAGGATGTTGCCAGGGTTGGAGGATTTGAGCTATACGGAGAGACGTAATAGGCTGGGGCTATTTCCCCTGGAGTGTTGGAGGTGAGGGGTAATCTTATGCAAGTTTATAAAAATATGAGCAGCATCGGGTGAATAGTTAAGGTCTTTTGCCCTGGGGGAGCCCAAAACTAGAAGTCATCGTTTTAAAGTGCAGGGAGAAAGATTAAGGAGCAACTTTTTCATACAGAGTGTGGTGCATGTGTGAATGAACAGCTTGAGAAGTTGGTGGAGGCTGTTACAACTACATCATTCCAAAAGCATCTGAATGGGTACATGAATAGATAGGTTTTGGAGGGACTAGATTAATTTAGGATATCTGATTGGCATGGATGAATTGGACTGAAGAGTCTGCTCCCATGCTGTACATCTCTATGACTCTATGACCCTAAAGGGACAATGCACAGTTTATTATCTGATGAGAAACTGCCTCCCGGCCCCCCACCTGTAGACACAATGTCTCTTTATACCAATAGCAAAAAGCAGGCTGCCAGTTATTGTTCTGCCAATTTTCTGAGTCAGGGTTGGGCTAAGTTGGTCTCTGCCTATATTGCGGAGAAAATATCAAACAAACCATAGTCCCAAAATCCCTGCTCAATCCTGATTTTTTTAATTTGGCAGTGATGTTAGAATTTCCAGTATTCCAGGAATCTCCCCAAGTCCTCCAGGAATGTAAGATTAATTTCCAGAATACTGCTATGAGCAACATATTGGAGAAAATTCACTTCAATAAATGCATTAACTATTAGTTTATCCATTTAATTTCCTTATTAGTCATCAAAGTGTTGGTTGACCAAGAGTCAAGAATCATCCAATCAGGACGTCAATGTCTTTTTGACCTCAAAATGAACCTTTGACCACTCTGGCACCATCACCAAGACCCACCCAGATCCTCCCAGTTACATTGTCAGACGTTGCACCTGATACAGTTCCTTTTTGTTTTGATTTGCTCCTGGGTTGTGGGCGTCTTTGGATGGACAAGCGTTTATTGTCCATTCTTAAGTGCCCTTGAGAAGTTGGTGATGAGCTGCTGTGTTGTACCGTTGCAACTACCATTACAATTGTAGGTATATACACACAGCGTACACATATATGTATGGAAACTAGCCATCAGAATACACGAACATCAGCTGGCAGCAAAACGGCATGATAAACTCTCCTTAATATCTGTACATATAGATAATGAAGGCCATCAGTTTAAATGGGACAAAGCAATCAAAGTAGCCCAGGCCAAATATAGACATGCACAGGAATTTCTAGAGGCATGGTTCTCCACCCATACTTCAATCAACAAACATATATTATTGGACCCATGTATAAACCCATATAGATCAAAACTGGAAATAACAGTAATCACCATAACGGACTGGACGGTATAAATTCCAAGCGGAGTAGAATAATATCGCTTCATTGGAGGCTCCACTAATGAAGTCACCTAGCATGTTGATGAAATGTCTGAGCAAAGACGAGCCAGCTTGGCGAGCAAGTCAACAACCTCAACAGCGTGTTTGGAAGTGAGGTGTAGGCTTTTGACCCAGTGACAATAAAGGTACAATGATATAGTTCCAAGTCAGGATGGTGTGTGGCTTGGAGAGGAACTTGTCATGCGCCACTTATCAATCCAAGACTGAATGAAGTCAAGGTCTTACTGCATTTGGACATGTACGAATGGCGCTGAGCATTGTGGAATCATTAACAAACATTTCTATTTTTGGCCTTATGATGGAGGGAAAATCATTGACGAAGATGGTTGGGCTAAGGAACTGCTGCGGAGATGTCCTGGAGCTGAGATGACTAACCCCCAACAACTACAACCATCTTCCTACGTGCTGGGTATGACGCCAACCAGTGGAAAGTTTGTCCCCGACACTCTTTGATTCCAGTTTTGCCAGGGCTCCTTGACGCCATACTCAGTTGAATGCGACCTTGATGTCAAGGGCTGTCATTTTCACCTCACCTCTGGAATTCAGCTCTTTTGTCTATATTTACATTAATGAGATCAGGGACTGAGTGAACCTGATGGAACGCAAAATGGCATCAGGGAGCAGATTATTTCATTGCCAGTGCCATTGGAGATGAATTGGGAGCTGATCTCGGCTCAGAGTGGATTTTTTTGCAAACAGTACTTCAATCTAAATTCCTCGCTTTGTTTAACCTTTAGCCATTTTCTCATTCTGTCTCTGATTGCACTGTCGTGTAAAATTTAAACATTGCCAAAAGGAGTTGCAAAGTCCTTTTTTTAATGTGGCAGAAAGATAAACATTGGCTTGGATGTCACAGAGAATTCCTTGTTTAAAATTGTGAAAGGGGATCTTTACATGCACCAACAAGGGTAGAGAAGGTCTCGGTCCAACACCTCCTCTGCACCTCCAACAGTGCAGCACTCCATCACTAATTACTGGAGTATTGACCTATATTTTCAACTCAAGTCTCAAGTAGGGCAACATTTGGTTTTACCAACTGATAGTTTCTACAACGGATTTTCCCTGTAATCTGTAGGAGTTTTGAGGAGTTCTCTCTTGCGTCCTTGCTAATGTGTTGAAACCATCACCACCAAAAGACAGATTTCCTTGTTTATTTACATCATTACTGGTTGCAGGGTTTTGCGTGCAATTTGTCAGTCAATGTTTCCTTCATTCCAACCATTCAAACAATGCTTCACATATTGCAATGCACCTCTGACACCCTGAGAATGCGAGGTGCCCCATATCGGCGCGCAAACCAGCCGGGTATTTCAAAAGAAGTTCAGCATTTGAAGGGTTACAGGATTCAATTGGACACCCAGCATTTAGATCATGCTGGAGCTTGTGGTAACACAAGTGAAAGGTCAAGGATCAGTAAACATTGGCAGGCTGAGAGATAAACAGATTAAAATAAATCCACTGCCATTAAATCTGGATGGGGGATAATTACTCCCTGTGTGTTTCTGCTTATTTAGCTCACATTTGTTGAATTTCTAAATCATGTCGATTGCCTGATTACTGTGGCTTGCCTGGGAGGGCAGACCTAATCATTTGGCTATCGCTACAGGTCCTGGCAAGCATGAAAAATGAGTTCAGTGTAACCTGTGATTCAAATATTCACTTGTAATCTTTTTAAATATCAATGTGTTCCAAGCCTGAGCATTCCCAGTAGAATCGTGGAATGTCAAGGACACTTAGGAGATCAATGCACCAGCAAGTAACATAGGAACCGGAGGCCATTCAGCCCCTCAAGCCTGAACCATTATTCAGTCAGATCATGACTGATCTGTCCCCTAATAACATTTATCCACCTTGGTTCCACCTCCCGGAGCAGCCTCAGTTTGTAGAAATCTGTAACTGAAAGTCTTGGGAAGGAGTTAGTCCTCAGGACGGCATTAAGGAGATCGGCTTGGCTCATCAGTTCCGTGTTGGCTGCCTCCAGAACAACAATCATAAACTAATCCCACTGCCCCGTTCTCTCCCCAAAGCTCTGCACCAATCCCTAAACTAATCCCACTGCCCTGCTCTCTCCCCGTAACCCTGTATCAATCCACAAACTAATCCCACAGCCCTGCTCTCTCCCCATAACCCTGTATCAATCCACAAACTAATCCCACAGCTCTGCTCTCTCCCCATAACCCTGTATTAATGCCAAAACTAATCCCACTGCATCAGATCCCTGTACCTTTCTTTAGTTCAACATTTTTCTCACTTTGTTTCAAATGATGAAGCTAGCCTCTTCTTTTCCCAGTGGTGAAGGGCTTGGAGTATTAACAGGTGTAGGGACGATTTGCTGAACCCATATTTTCAGTCTGTTAATAATATCTGAGTCCTCATCAACATCAGCATCCCAGTGAGGGGAGCTAGCCTTTCCATGCTCAGCCTGTGAAAACTCTTCATGCAATAGCCCAGAGAGAGCTGTGTGGTGGCTGGAATGTTAGATCAAGAGAAGGGCAAAAGAGCTGGGAAAGAAAAATGAACAATGAATTTCATTCTCTGGGGCAGGATTGATCTTCAAAGGATCTTACAGTATTCTGCACAATCAGAGATCCTTTTATTTTCTTTCTCTCTCCCTTGGCTTTCTCAGCGTTCATTACTCTGAACTGAGTTTTGTAATGGAAAACATGTCCATACTGAGCAAAGGCGCCAGGGACAGTCTAGTGATATCAGCAAAACAATGTCTTTCACTGCAGCCAGAATAACTAAAACTAACTCATTTGGCAACACTGGTCAGTCAAATACATCGAAACAACTGTAAATGCTACTGCCCATTCCCCAATGAGCTGTTTTACTTCGAGAATGAGCCCAGCCCTAGATGAAAAAATTTGGCTTATTTTGCACCTTAGGACGTCTCAAAGCACTTCAGCTTCAATTAGTTATTTTTAAAGTACACTCACTGTTGCTATGCTGGCAAACAAGGCAGGAAAATTCCCAGCAAAATCCCTCAATAGCAAATTAAATGCATGACTGGTTAATCTGATACTTGGTAAAGGGAGAACTGTTGGCCAGGGGAAGCAGGAAAACTATCCCATCTCTCTCTCAGACAGCACCTTGGCTTCAGTTTAATGATTTCATTCAAAGGATAGGGGCCCCCAAAGGTACAGCACAACTGACCCTCTGACAGTGCGGCGCTCCCTCAGCACTGACCCTCCGACAGTGCGGCACTCCCTTAAAACTGATCCTCCAACAGTGCGGCGCTCCCTCAGCACTGACCCTCCGACAGTGCAGCACTCCCTTAAAACTGATCCTCCAACAGTGCGGCGCTCCCTCAGTACTGACCCTCCCACAGTGCAGCACTCCCTTAAAACTGATCCTCCGACAGTGCGGCGCTCCCTCAGTACTGACCCTCCGACAATGCAGCGCTCCCTCAGTACTGACCCTCCGACAGTGCGGCGCTCCCTCAGTACTGACCTTCCGTCAGTGCGGCACTCCCTCAGCACTGACCCTCCGACAGTGCGGCGCTCCCTCAGCACTGACAGTGCGGCACTCCCTCAGCACTGACCCTCCGACAGTGCGGCACTCCCTCGGCACTTAAGTTACAGCGTGGATTGCTGCCTGGATTTTTTTGCCTGAAATCCATGACATCTTGAATCAGAAGCAATGCAGTGACCCACTGAGATGACGTGATTTATTCCAAGCTTCACACATGGTTCCATGGCTACCAATGTCAAGAAAGACCCCAGTGAATCCAAGGTTTGGGGTGAGAGTACAGTGTTGAGCTCGCAGGCTTAGACATTACCATGCCAAACATTCCTGGCCACGTTGTACCATGTTTCCCCAGAGATTCGGGGGCCTCATTGACATTCTGATGGCGTACAACTGGGGCCTTGATGGCCTTTTAACTTGAGGGGAGCGATGCCTTTGGCACCTGATATTGGCCTCACTGGAAACACCAAGGAACAGAAGGCTCAATATGGGCCCGAGAAGGATCAGTCAAGTTTAATTGTTAAAGATTTCCTTTTGGGCCGAGAAGTACAAAGGTACTCTCTGTCAGCTCTTTCCCAATATACAGCCAGAGCTTTAAAGTCAGTGGCATGGGTCTGAATCCATCATTGTGTGGCATGGGTCTCCTGACCCTCTTGGCTAAGTCTCATTGCCTGTCGCCATGTCTCTGACTCTAGGAGAGTGCAGGAGGGCATGCCAGGAGCAACACCAGGCATACCTGAAGATGAGGTATCATTCTGGTGAACCCAACAAACAGGATGACTTGCACACCTAACAGGATGACTTGCACACCAAACAGCAAAAGCAGCAAATGATAGACACAGCTAAGCAATTCCACAACCAACGGATCAGATCTAAGCTCTGCAGTCCTGCCACATCCAGTCGTGAATGGTGGTGGACAATTAAACAACTCACTGGAGGAGGAGTCTCCAAAAATATCCCCATCCTCAATGATGGAAGAGCCCAACACATCAGTGTAAAAGATAAGGCTGAAGCATTTGCAGCAATCTTCAGCCAGAAGTGCCACGTGGATGATCCATCTCGGCCTCCTCCAGTGGTCCCCAGCATCACAGATACCAGTCTTCAGCCAATTCGATTCACTCCATATGATATCAAGAAACCATTGGAGACACTGGATACTGTAAAGGATATGGGTTCTGACTATATTCCAACTGAGGGCTTGTGTTCCAGAACTTGCCGCTCTCCTAGCCAAGCTCTTCCAGTACAGTTACAACACTAGGACCTACCTGACAATGTGGAAAATTGCCCAGGTAAGTCCTGTACATAAAAAGTAGGACAAATCCAACCTGGCCAATTACCGCCCCATCAGTCTCCTCTCGATCATCAGTAAAATGATGGAAGGTGTCACTAACAGTGCTATCAAGCAGCACCTGCTCAGAAATAACCTGCTCAGTGATGCCCAGTTTGGGTTCTGCCAGGGCCACTCAGCTCCTGACCTCATTACAGCCTTGGTTCAAACATGGACAAAAGAGCTGAATTCCATAGGTGAGGTGAGAGTGACAGCCCTCGACATCAAGGCTGCATTCGGCCAAGTGTGACATTAAGGAGCCCTAGCAAAACTGGAATCAATGGGTATTGGGGGCAAACTCTCCGGTGGTTGGAATCATATATGACACATAGGAAGATGGTCGTGGCTGTTAGAGGTCAATCATCTCAGCTCCAGGACATCTCTGCAGGAGTTCCTCAGGGTAGTGTCCTCGACCCAACCATCTTCAGCTGCTTCATTAATTACCTTCCCCCCATCATAAGGTCAGAAGTGGGGATGTTCACTGATGATTGCACAATGTTCAGCACCATTCATGACTCCTCAGATACTGAAGCAGTCCGTGTTCAAGATCTGGACAATATCTAGGCTTGGGCTGATAAGTGACAAGTAACTGTCATGCCACACAAATACCTGGCAATGAGAGACAATAAGAGACAACCTGACCACTTCCCCTTTACATTCAATGGTTTTACCGTCACTGAATCTCCCACCATCCTGGGATAAACACATTGGCTACAAAATCAGGTCAGAGTAGTCAGTGACTCACCTTCTGACTTCCCAACTCTATCCACCATCTACAAGGCACAAGTCAGGAGTGTGATGGAATATGCCCCACTTGCCTGGATGAATGAAGCACCAACGATACTCAAGAAGCTTGATACCATCCAGGACAAAGCAGCCCGCTTGATTGGCACCACATCCACAAACATCCACCCCCTCCACCACCAACGCTCATTAGAAGCAGTGTGTAATATCTACAAGGTGGACTGCAGAACCTCAGACCACACCTTCCAAACCCACGACCACTTCCATCTAGAAGGATAAGGGCAGCAGATACGTGGGAACACCACCACCTTCAAGTTGCCCTCCAAGCGACTCACCATCCTGACTTGGAGTTATATCACCATTCCCTCACTGTCATTGGGTCAAAATCCTGGAAGTCCCTCCCTAAGGACATTGTGGGTGAACCTACAGCACATGGACTGCAGTTGATCAATAAGGAAACTCACCAGCACCTTCTCAAGGGCAACTAGGAATGGGCAATAAATACTGGCCATGATGCCCCATGAATGAATTAAAAAAAAATGTTGAGGTCTGTCAAGTGAGAGATTAACAGTAACAGCAGTGCTCTTTGCAGGAAATCAATAGGAAGGAATTTTCCTCTCTCCCTAAATGAGGGGAACAGAAGGCTGAATGGAGGTAGATTCCCAAAGAGAGAATAGCCACTTAAAGTTGGGCTCTGATAATGGTTGCAAATTTGTTGGATTCCTTTAAACAAGAGCTGAACCTTGTGTCAAGCATTGGTGGAAAACACCCACAGTGCACAGGGACCAGGTGCTCTGCTGGACTGGGTTCACTTGGCAAGGAATTTTCCCATATGTAGGAAAGCCCAGTCCCACTTAGGGAGAGCTGCTACTCTATTCACAAGGTATTGCAGCTGATCTGGGCCAGACTAGATGCACCATTGGATTTGTACCTATCTGTCATTGCTTATGTGTTCTTAAAAAGGGTGGCGGGAAATTCCTGGGAGTCAATTCAAATCCATCTTCATAGAATCAGAGAATCAAAGATTCCCTACACTGTGGAAAGAGGCTATTCGGCCCATCAAGCCTGCACTGACCCTCTGAAGAGCACCCCACCCAGAACCAGGTCCCCAGCCTATGCCCATAACCCTGCATTTCTCATGGCTAACCCACCTAGCCTACACATTCCTGAACACCACGAGCAACTTGGCATGGCCAACCCACCCTAACCTGCACATCTTTGGGCATGCTTAAGTATGCACTTAGGCTGGATTTTGGCTACATTTACAATGATGTCGTTGCAGCAGAAAGCATTGATACAGAGTCAATATTGCTCAGTCTGTCCTATATTTCAAAGGCACCCTCTGTTCAAGGACCCTGGATAGACAGTGCTATAAAGGAACTGTCCAGTGAGTGGTCAAAGTTGTGAACAAATTATACTTTCGAAAGAAAAGATTTGCTCTTCTGTCGTGGCCACAGGAGATCCCGAAGTGAATTTTGAATTTTGAAGTGCAGGAAATCTGGCAGGTGATTTGTGCACAGCAAGGTCTCAAAGTAAACATGTAAAATAATAAACTATCTAGGGACTAAAGAAAGTGAAAGGGGGAGTGGGGGGAGGTGGAGTGTAAAGGCTGCTCGGTTCCAGCAGAACTGGGCTGATGAAGATTAAATAATGGAGCTTTGATTTAATTGAAGAATTTAGATGATATCACAAACCACAAGGTCTGAAGCTCAATTGGTTAATGGCTGTCATCTACACCCAGAGATTATGTTACATTCTTGTTGCTTGCTCCCAATCATCGGTAATTTTTTTATATAATATATTATGGTTTTAATAAAAACGAAAATCAAGATAATGACAGATGAAAGCAGAGCCCAAATTACCCTGATTGGGGACCAGGAGGTTATCGGAATGTCAATCCAGGACGGCCAGGCATGTTTCTTAAAGGGGCACACTACTATAGGTCATTATATGCATCTTCCTTGATGTACTAGTTCTGTATCTTCTGAAGAAGAGATGTTGGCTCGTGCTGTGCCTTTGACCCAGTGACTGTTCCTCACTCGTGTCAACTTAGCTCAGTGACTCAGAAAGAATATCTGAGTGGAAAGTGGATTCAAGTGCCAACTGAGGGCACAATTTAGACTGTAGCAGATGAGGGCTGCATTGCAGGAGCTAGCAGCCTTTCAGATGTGAGGTTAGCAGGAAAGACTTGCATTTATGTAGTGCTTCCTTACAATCATAAGACATTGCAAGATGCATTACAGCTAGTGAAGAAATATCGGGAGCCAGGTCTCACTCACTGTTTGTGACCTTATTTGAATGAGTGCTCCCCCTGCATCCCGGAACAATGATTTTTAATGCTCCAAAGTACAAGGCTTGATCTTTTACCCATTTCCAATGGTATCTTTGAGTCAGAGGATGCAGGTTACAAACCCCCCTCCAGGCAGTCCCAGTGACTGGCTGG
Organism: Ginglymostoma cirratum; assembly: GCA_024137785.1. NCBI lineage: Eukaryota > Metazoa > Chordata > Chondrichthyes > Orectolobiformes > Ginglymostomatidae > Ginglymostoma > Ginglymostoma cirratum. The sequence goes on from JAHRHZ010000283.1 coordinate 78,388,384, forward strand.
GTGGAGTTTGCACATTCTCCCCATATCTGCGTGAGTTTCCTTCTGCAGTCCAAAGATGTGCAGGTTAGGTCGATAGGCCATGCTAAATTGCCCCTAGTGTTCAGGGATGCGCAGGCTAGATGGATTAGCCTTGGGAAATGCAGGGTTACTGAGATAGGGTAGAGCAATGGATCTGGGTGGGATGCTCTTCGGAGGCTTAATGTGGACTTAATGGGCTGAATGGCCTGCTTCCACACTGTAGGGATTCTATGTGGTTCCAAGCCCAACTTATGGTGAAATTTAATTAAAATAAAAACTAGATTTGTAAGTTATGGTGACCACTATAGCTATCAGTGATTGTTGGTAGAAACCCATATGGTTCACTACCATGCTTTAGGGAAGGATATCTGCCATCCTTACCTAGTCTGGCCTACATGTGTGACTCCAGACCCACAGCAACGTGGTTGAATATAATTACCCTCTGAAATGGCCTAACAGGTCAGTTCAAGGTCTTATCGGTCTTATCTCTCATAAAGGAGACAAAATTAAAGCAGTGACCATTTTCCATTGACTGAAAAGCACCCTGAGATATCCTGACAATATGAAAGGTGCTTTAGAAATGCAAGTTCTTCATTTTTATTCCTTTCGGTCTCCATCGAAATGAGACAGATGTGCAATGTTTTTATAAAGGCGATTGTTATTTGTTCTCGGATCACTCTGACGATCTCCAGTTGCCCTGAGAAGGTGGATGCTCGCTTCGCTCCATTAAGATTCAAACGAGACATGTACAATCGCAATCAAGGGTCCACCCCCGAAGACATTGATGAATCAGTTGGGTTCTGAGCGATAATCCCAAGAGATTTACATGGTCATTTCCAACTGGTGCCAGCCCCCAAATGAGTAGATTTATACGAGATTAAGTTTCACAATTTGTCACAGCTTGGGACTGCAAAACCCCACAACTAATGGTCACTCTGTAGCCTCCTCCTGACAGCTAACACAACAGGTAATGGTGGGGTGTGGGGGCACTGCACAAGCCTTAAGAAATGGTATTTACAAGAGAAAGCCATTCCTGAAAGTGACTAACACACCAGGCCGTTGTTTCACAGTAAGGGTCATGGGATGGCCCAGAAATTGCTTGAGGCGTGTTATTGCTGCTTATGACATTGCCTGAGAAACCCCTCGATTGAATTACAGCCTTGTAACAGACTCCCGGGTATGTGTCATTCTATATTTATTCAATGATCCTAAAGGCAGTAAATAGAGAATAATATGTTTCCGGAGCAGCGAAACCATCTGGCAGTAGGAAGGCCTCTGATAAAAATCAGCTCAGGTCAGCCAGAGAAAGAAAAAGTGATCTCATAAGTTCACAGCAACATATGATTTTGAGCTGATGCTCAGAGTACTGACTGCAGACACAGGGGGTAAAGTCAAGCCCATTGCTCTGTGTTACAGAAACCTGTCAGGAAAAAATAGCCCCTCCTCCTCCATCCCTATAACTGACTGAGTAAAGGCTGTTAGTAACTCAGAGGCTTTCAACTCCACTGTGTAGTTAATGAAAATCCCATACCCCTAGCAATCGCACTCACTCTATGACTGGGTACAAATCACTTGGTGATCCCGTAACTTAAAATGGACCCAATACTGACCATTTAGGCTCATACCCTTTCTCCAATCCAATATCATAACTCCTACAATCACGTCATTGATGAATTTGAGATAATGAACAGAAATTTAGGCCAGACAAGGGTGAGTAACAGGCCTGCTCCAGAAACCTGACCAACAAAGCCATCAGAAACCTGACCATAAAATCCCATTAGAAGTCTGACCATCAAAACTATCAGAAACCTGACCATCAAAATTATCAGAAATCTGACCATCAAAACTATCAGAATCCTGATCATCAAAACCCACTAGAAACCCAATGATCAAAACTACCAGAAACTGGATCATCAAAACCACTAGAAACCTGCTATCAAATGGAGGGTAAATATGAACTTCCACGGGTTGAGCTCAATGGCCTGTTTCACCCATTGTAACTCTGTGTAAATCCAACATGAACTATAGGGAAACCTTCTGAATCCATAAACTTTGTATTTAATTAGTATTTAGTGAATGGAGAGGTGAAACTCAGACAGCATGGACTTATTAAGGGTAAGTGAAAGTAGACAGGTTCAAAACATTTGATAAAATGAGTGCAATGGTGTCCATGGATGTAACAAAGGCATTTGATAAAGTTCCTTCTGGAAGCCTTGTTAAAAATCTTTCAGTTTATTTGTTCACGGGTATATGGGAATTATTGGCTGGGCCACCATTTATTGTCCACTGTGAGTTCTCCTGGAGAAGGTGGCAGTGAGCTGCCTTCTTGAACTGCTGCAGTCCCGGGGCTATAGGAACACCTACAATTGATTTGATTTATTGTAGTCACATGTACCTAAGTACAGTGAAAAAGAGGTTGGAAGAAAAGGGTGGGATGGGTCTTTGACGATGTTGGCAGCCTTTGTGCGGCAGTGAGCCATGTAAATGGAGTCCATGGATGGAAGGTTGGCTTCCGTGATGGACTGGGCTGTGCACACCTCCTGCTGTAGTTTCTTACAGTCCCAGGCAGAGCAGTTGCCATATCAGGCTGCTATGCACCCGGACAGTTTGCTTTCAATGATGTATCTGTAAAAGTTGGTGAGGGATTTGAAGGATGTTGCCAACCATATTTAACCAGCTAGTTCTCATATCCCTCTGTGTGTCCATTTTCTTGACTTGCTAATTTAATTTCAGATTCAAATTAATATCTTTTCAGCCTCAATGATGACAATTGAATTCCATAACCTTGCAAATCTCTGTCTAAAGAAATTTCTCCTCCCCTCTATCTAAATGTTGCTCATTGGATCTCATAAATAGCATCTGGTTCTAGACCCCTCAACAACTGGAAACAATCTACTTTCTAGCTAACCTGTCCCCATCCTTTACAACCTTATATGCTTCTTACCATTGAAGTTTGCAGAACTGTAGTTGAACCTCCCTTTGGAGAGTTGCTTCTTAGTCCCACTCACATTCACTTGGTTTCAAATTTAAAAAAACCTTGGTGATATTTCCCTATTCAGTAAGATATAAAAGTTATGCAGTGTGTGAGGCATTGCTGATTCGGTACAAACCTGTTTCACACTGCTCATATTGGTCAAATGTTTAATATTGGGCTGGAGATGGAAGTGGCCTCCAGGGGTCAGTATTGAGCACCATGTTTTTTTCTTAATATATAAATTAACTGAGCTTCTGAACTTGGACAAAATGTCAAAAACTATAGCTAATACAAAACATTGAGAGCAGTGTAAATGACTTCAGGAGAATCAGTATTTGCAAAGGCTGCTATTGCTGACACCTCTGCTAGTATGTAGCAAAGGATAAGGGCTGTTGGTTGTAACCATTGAGATAGCTCACGGCTACCATTCCTCCTTTTTCTATACCACTGATTGGTCCGAACAGAGGAGGCATTTGTCTTGGCTAGCAAGCTGTTGCTTTGTATGATAGCAATAACTAAATAAATAGTCAGGTATATTTATTCAACGCTGTCAGATACAGTACAGAATATCGCTGCTCCCTACTGTGGTTAATGCAGAATTACCTGTCACCATCTAAAGAAAGTGTGTGACATGATCAGACTGGATGGAGCTAATGCCACATCAGCACAAGCTCTTTCAAATTCAAGATTTATCTAGACAGTTCCCTTAGATCTTGAAACTTTTGTTGCATACTTCTGGAATTATCAAATCCACTCGGAATAACCTTTTTTTAACAGCTTCATTATCATTTGAAACTTTTTGTATAAGGAAGCATAAATTTCCTGAGCATTACCTGTCTACTTGCTCTGCATGGTCAATGTCCAGATTTCCTTTGGCCACTGCATCTGGTTAGGTATTTTCTCAAATGACAGAAAGAATGCTTACACATTCTTTTCCTCAGATTTTGGTGGGGCCTGTACAGACTTATACATTTCTGACTGAAGTTTACATAATGATTAGAATTCTCCCCATCAGATTCTGCATCAGCAACATTTTAAGCTGATAATTGTGTGGTCTTGCTTTGTTTTCCCTTTGCAACTCTAATTCAAGTTTTGTTATTTCCATTTCCACCTCCAGTTTCTTCATTCTTCCCTTATACATGAATTGCTTTAATTGTAATTCAATCTGAACTGACTCCAATGTCTCATAATTAGAATAGCTGGTCTCCCTTGTACCTTTAATAAACCCAAATGCTGTGTTAATATTTCAATTATTTCCTCTCTCTTAGCCCTGGCAGGTAATTCCTCCTCTAATCCATTTTTCAATTCATTCAATCTGACTTCTGTGATCCCTTTTAAGTTCACCAGGGGCACCTGGAGTAAAGCTATAGCTGCTTCCAGCGTTATCTTACTTTTCCACAAAAAACCTGGTATCTACCTTTTTATCCTTTTTATGACATGCTCCAACTCTACACACAATCTTACATTGTCTTTGCTCCCAAATGAGCTCCCAAACTTTGTCGCAACTCACTACGGTAGGCTGCTAGAAATCTAGCTCTGCTAATCCCAAATTATCAGAAATGTGAAAATTAGATTAAACTATTTTTTGCCTTTTTTTCTTACCCATCTGTCTAATTCTGGGGAAAGTAAATTTACACCAGGATTTTCTCTAATAAGAAAATTATTGAGTATTGTATATATTTTTAGCCATTGGCAAGAAACATTAATTGCTAATTTACAACTTAAAATCTACCCTTTTCAAAAAATATTCCCACCCACATAGAAACACATAAGAGATAAGCAACAAGTATTATGAGTAGGGAAGCAAAGATAAAATCAGAGGTGTACAATTCGAGCACCAGTTGGATAATTTTCTTTTTACAAAACAATGTTGACTCTGCCTGATTATCTTGAATTTTTCTAAGTGTCCTGCAATAAAGTTTTTAATGATAGTTTCAACATCTGGACTGGACAGATGTTGAGCTAGCTGGCCTGCAGTTCCCCACCTTCCATCTCCCTCCAATTATCCTCTGACACGAGGGAGGAGATCCTCAATGTCAAGCTGGGATTTCATCTCAACAGGAACTGTGTGCTGGTCAATCCTTCTCTTACTATCATGGGCATTAACATCTCCAACAGATAGATTGATAAAGACAAGGTCAACAAAATTATTTCTTCTGGTTTGGTCTTTTATCACTTGCTGCAGGTCCAGTCTAGCAGCTATGTCCTTTAGGATTCACCCAGTTTGGTCAGTAGAACTGCTACCAGTCAGATCTTAGTAATGGACATCCCCCACCCTGAGTACATTTTGCAGCCTTGCCGCCTTCAATGCTTCATCCAAGTGTTGTTGAACATGGAGGAACACTGATTAATCACCCAAGGAGTGGTGGTATGTGATAATCACCAGGAGGTTTCCCTACCTATGTTTGATACCATGAGACTTCATGGGGTCCGGCGTCAATGTTGAAGACTTCCAGGGCAACTCTATCCTGGCTGTATCCCACTGTGTTGCCACCTCTGCTGGGCTGTCTATATCCAGTGGAACACATCCAGGGATGGTGATGAGATAGTAGGAACTGCAGATGCTGGAGAATCTGAGATAACAAGGTGTAGAGCTGGATGAACACAGCAGGCCCAGCAGCATCAGAGGAGCAGGAAGGCTGACATTTCGGGCCTAAACCCTTCTTCTCTTCCTAGACCCTTCCCGCTCTTCTGATGCTGCTTGGCCTGCTGTGTTCATGCAGCTCTACACCTTGGTATAGCAGGGATGGTGATGGCGGTCATAAAGTCATAGAGATGTACGGCATGGAAACAGACCCTTCAGTCCAACTCATCCATGCTGACCTAATATCCTAGATAAATCTAGTCTCATTTGCCAGCATTTGACCCATATCCCTCTAAACCCTTCCTATTCATATACCCATCTAGATGCCTTTGAAATGTTGTAATTGTACCAGCCTCCACCACTTCCTCTGGCAGCACACTCCATACATGCACCACCCTCTGTGTTAAAAAGTTGCCCCTTAAGTCCCTTTCAAATCTTTCCCATCTCACCATAAACCTATGCCATCCGACCTTGGGGAAAATACCTTGTCTATTTACCCTGTCATTGCCCCTCATGATTTTATAAACCTCTATAAGGTTACACCTCAGCCTCCAATGTTCCAGGGAAAATAGCCCCAGCCTATTCAGCCTCTCCCTATATCTCAAACCCTCCCACTCTGGCAATATCCTCATGAACATTTTCTGAAACCTTTCTAGTTTCACAACATCCTTCCTGTATGAGGGAGACCAGAATTGCACACAATACTCCAAACGTGACCAAACCAATGTCCTGTACAGCCGCAATATGACCTCCCAACTCATATACTCCTGCACTGACCAATAAAGGCAAGCATTCCAAAAGCTACCTTCACTGTCCTTTCTAACTGGGACTCCACCTTTAAGGAATTATGAACCTAAACTCCAAGGTCTTTTGGCTCAGCAAAACTCCCCAGGACCTTACCATTAAGTGTATAAGTCCTGCCCTGATTTGCTTTTCCAAAATGTAGCACCTCACATTTATCTAAATTAAACTCCTTCTGCCATTTTGCGGCTTTGCGGCCCATGGCCCATCTGATCAAGATCCCCCCATTGTACTCTGAGGTAACCTTCTTTGCTATCCACTACACCTCCAATTTTGGTGTCATCTGCAATTGTCTGGGGCATTGTCTGTAAGGTATGATTCAGTGAGTACAACTGTGTCAAGCTGTTGTTTGACCAGGCTGTGAGACAACTGTCCCTGTTTTGGTACTAGCCCCCAGATGTTAGTACGGAGGACTTTATAGGGTGAGCAGGCCTAGGTTTATCTTTGCCAATTCTGAAGCCTTGCTCAATGCTAGCTGGTCTGGCCAATTTCATTCCTTTCCTTAGACATTGAAGTGGTTTCAATACAACTGAGCAACTTGTTTAGCCATTTCAAAGGCCAGTTATGTGCCAAAAACATCACTACAGGCCTGGAGTCACAGACGGGGTAAGGATGGAAGATTTCCTTCCCTAAGGGGCATTAGTGAACCTGATGGGTTTGTTCAACCATGGATGATAGCTTCATAGTCATCATTACTGAGACCAGTTTTCAGTTCCACACTCACAGGTAAATCTGCCAGGATACAAACTGGATTTGGGCAAGCTGTGTCATGCTCCAGACACTTTCAGCAATTTAACCCCAGACCTTAACTAAACTCTTTTTCCATTAGGCTGCTAAATCTCTGTTCCTGACGAGCCAGCGGCGGGAGTCCAGAAGGAGGCACGAAGGGAGCCTGGGAAGGTAAGCTTCTCCTTTAAAAACTTACCTTGTGAATAGGCAGAGTGCGCGTTGAGCCAGACCAGACACGGGACGGCTGAGTAAGTGAGGTAATATATTTGGGCGGTTGCTTTACCCGAAACACTACTAAAGTAGTGTCTCACACCCATCCTCCTCCTCTAACCAAAAAGGCTCTGAGCGCCGATTTGGTAAGTTATTAGTTTGTTTTTTCAATAGCCTGTTTGGGAATTCAGAACAGTGGGAATGGATGTTAGAGCAGTTGCAAGCTCCTCCTGTAGGATGTGGGAGGTAAGGATCACCACTAGTGTCCCTGCTGACTTCATCTGCGGGAAGTGCACCCAACTCCAGCTCCTTGGAAACCGCGTTAGGGAACTGGAGCTGGAGCTGGATGAACTTTGGATCATTCGGCAGGCTGAGGGGGTGATTGAGAGGAGTTACAGGGAGGTAGTCACACCTCAGGTACAGGAGAAAGGTAGATGGGTTACAGTCAGGGGACGGAAAGGGAACAGGCAGACAGTGCGGGGATGCCCTGTGGCTGTTCCCCTCAATAACAAGTATACCGTTTGTATACTGTTGAGGGGGACGACTTACCAGGGGTAAGCCATGGGGTACAGGTCTCTAGCGCAGAGTCTCCCCCGGTTGCTGAGAAGGGAAGGGGGGAGAGGAGGAGAGCATTAGTCATTGGGGACTCCATAGTTAGGGGGACAGATAGGAGATTCTGCAGGAATGAGAGAGACTCGCGGTTGGTGTGTTGCCTCCCAGGTGCCAGGGTCCGTGATGTCTCGGATCGTGTTTTCGGGATCCTTAAGGGGGAGGGGGAGCAGCCCCAAGTCGTGGTCCACATAGGTAGGAAAAGGGACGGCGATGTAAGGCAGAAATTCAAGGAGCTAGGGTGGAAGCTTAGAGCTAGAACAAACTGAGTTGTTATCTCTGGTTTGTTACCCGTGCCACGTGCGAGCGAGGCGAGGAATAGAGAGAGAGAGCAGTTGAACACGTGGCTACAGGGATGGTGCAGGAGGGAGGGATTCAGATACCTGGATAATTGGAACTCATTCTGGGGTAGGTGGGACCTCGACAAACGGGATGGTCTGCACCTGAACCAGAGGGGTACCGATACCCTGGGGGGGGGAAATTTGCTAATGCTGTTCAGGAGGGTTTAAACTAATTCAGCAGGGGGATGGGAACCTGACTTGTAGCTCTAGTGTACAGGAAGTTGAGAGTAGTGAGGTCATGAATTAGGTTTCAAGGTCGCAGGAGTGGACCGGCAGGCAGGAAGGTGGTTTGAAGTGTGTCTACTTTAACGCCAGGAGCATCCAGAATAAGGTGGGTGAACTTGCAGCATGGTTTGGTACCTGGGACTTTGATGTTGTGGCCATTTCGGAGACATGGATAGAGCAGGGACAGGAATGGTTGTTCCAGGTTCTGGGGTTTAGATGTTTCAGTAAGATCAGGGAAGGTGGTAAAAGAGGGGGAGGTGTGGCATTGTTAGTCAAGGACAGTATTACGGTGGCAGGAAGGACGTTTGATGAGGACTTATCTACTGAGGTAGTATGGGCTGAGGTTAGAAACAGGAAAGGAGAGGTCACCCTGTTGGGAGTTTTCTATAGGCCTCCGAATAGTTCCAGAGATGTAGAGGAAAGGATAGCAAAGATGATTCTGGATAGGAGTGAAAGTAACAGGGCAGTTGTTATGGGGGACTTTAACTTTCCAAATATTGACTGGAAATGCTATAGTTCAAGTACTTTAGATGGGTCAGTTTTTGTCCAATGTGTGCAGGAGGGTTTCCTGACACAGTATGTAGATAGGCCAACAAGAGGCGAGGCCACATTGGATTTGGTACTGGGTAATGAACCAGGCCAGGTGTTAGATTTGGAAGTAGGTGAGCACTTTGGTGATAGTGACCACAATTCGGTTATGTTTACTTTAGCAATGGAAAGGGGTAGGTATATACCGCAGGGCAAGAGTTATAGCTGGGGGAAAGGCAATTATGACGTGATTAGGCAAGACATAAGACGCATAGGATGGGGAAGGAAACTGCAGGGGCTGGGCACAATTGGAATGTGGAGCTTGTTCAAGGAACAGCTACTGCTTGTCCTTGATAAATATGTACCTGTCAGACAAGGAGGAAGTAGTCGAGCGAGGGAACCATGGTTTACTAAAGAAGTTGAATCTCTTGTCAAGAGAAGGAAGGAGGCTTATGTAAAGATGAGGCGTGAAGGCTCAGTTAGGGCGCTTGAGAGTTACAAGTTAGCCAGGAAGGACTTAAACAGAGAGCTAAGAATAGCCAGGAGGGGACATGAGAAGTCTTTGGCAGATAGGATCAAGGAAAACCCTAAAGCGTTCTATAGGTATGTCAGGAATAAAAGAATGACTAGAGTAAGATTGGGACCAGTCAAGGACAGTAGTGGGAAGTTGTGCGTGGAGTCCGAAGAGATAGGAGAGGCACTAAATGAGTATTTTTCATCAGTATTCACACATGAAAAAGACAATGTTGTCGAGGAGAATACTGAGATACAGGCTATTAGACTAGACGGGATTGAGGTTCACAAGGAGGAGGTGTTAGCAATCCTGGAAAGTCTGAGAATAGATAAGTCCCCTGGGGTTGGATGGGATCTATCGTAGGATTCTCTGGGAAGCTAGGGAGGAGATTGCAGAGCCTTTGGCTTTGATCTTTATGTCATCATTGTCTACAGGAATAGTGCCAGAAGACTGGAGAATAGCAAATGTTGTCCCCTTGTTCAAGAAGGGGAGTAGAGACAACCCTGGTAATTATAGACCAGTGTGCCTTACTTCGGTTGTGGGTAAAGTGTTGGAAAGGATTATAAGGGATAGGATTTATAATCATCTAGAAAGGAATAACTTGATTAAGGATTGTCAACATGGTTTTGTGAAGGGTAGGTCATGCCTCACAAACCTTATTGAGTTCTTTAAGAAGGTGACCAAACGGGTGGATGAAGGTAAAGCGGTTGATGTGGTGTATATAGATTTCAGTAAAACGTTTGATAAGGTAGGCTATTGCAGAAAATTTGGAGGCATGGGATTGAGGGTGATTTAACGGTTTAGATCAGAAATTGGGTAGCTGGAAGAAGACAGAGGGTGGTGGTTGATGGGAAATGTTCATCCTGGAGTTCAGTTACTAGTGGTGTACCGCAAGGATCTGTTTTGGGGCCACTGCTGTTTGTCATTTTTATTATTGACCTGGATGAGGGCGTAGAAAGATGGGTTAGTAAATTTGCGGATGACACTAAAGTCGGTGGAATTGTGAATAGTGCAGAAGGATGTTGCAGGTTACAGAGGGACATAGATAAGCTGCAGAGCTGGGCTGAGAGGTGGTAAATGGAGTTTAATGCGGAAAAGTGTGAGGTGATTCACTTTGGAAGGAGTAACAGGAATACAGAGTACAGGGCTAATGGTAAGATTCTTGGTAGTGTGGACGAGCAGAGAAATCTCGGTGTCCATGAGCATAGATCCCTGAAAGTTGCCACCCAGGTTGATAGGGTTGTTAAGAAGGCGTACGGTGTGTTAGGTTTTATTGGTAGAGGGATTGAGTTTTGGAGCCGTGAGGTCATGTTGCAGCTGTACAAAACTCTGGTGCAGCCGCACTTGGAGTATTGCGTACAGTTCTGGTCACCGCATTATCGGAAGGATGTGGAAGCATTGGAAAGGGTGCAGAGGAGATTTACCAGGATGTTGCCTAGTATGGAGGGAAGGTCTTATGAGGAAAGGCTGAGGGACTTGAGGCTGTTTTCGTTAGAGAGAAGAAGGTTCAGAGGTGACTTAATAGAGACATACAAGATGATCAGAGGATTAGATAGGGTGGACTATGAGAGCCTTTTTCCTCGGATGGTGACAGCTAGCACGAGGGGACATAGCTTTAAATTGATGGGTAATAGATATAGGACAGATGTCAGAGGTAGATTCTTTACTCAGAGGGTAGTAAGGGCATGGAATGCCCTTCCTGCAGCAGTTGTAGACTCGCCAACTTTAAGGGCATTTAAATGGTCATTGGATAAACATATGGATGATAATGGAATAGTGTAGGTTAGATGGGCTTCAGATTGGTTTCACAGGTCAGCGCAACATCGAGGGCCGAAGGGCCTGTACTGCGCTGTAATGTTCTATGTTCTATGTTCTATGTTCAGAGAGTGAGTGATTTCATAATTACCAGAGATCTTGAAATATTTTGTTTATTGGTACGTCAGTGGTACATTTGATCTATATATGTGTGTGTGTGTGTGTGTGCGCGCGTGTGCGTGCGTGTGCATGTGTGCGTGCGTGTGTGTGAGTGTGTGTGCGCGCGTGTGTGTGTGTGTGTGTGTGTGTAAGATGGCGTTTTATTGTCCTGGATTTAGTGTATCAGAAACATTTACACTGACAGGTTAAACAGATCACAGTTTTAAAATGAGAAATTCAGAGTATCAATTTCAAGCCTAGATTTAACATGTCAGATTGTTGCTCAAGTATATTCAATTCTGCAGAGTTACACAGTGAGAGATTCAGGATGTCAGACGTTTCGACAGTAGGAGGTTTAATAAGTCAGTGAGTGTTAAGCTGCGACGTTTAATATATGATTATTACCAAGCAATGTTTAATATCTGAATGTTACAATGAGATTGCTTATAAAAGTGTGACAATGAACACTTTGATACATTCTATTATTAAAATGTGAGTTAATATATCAGTGAAAGATACAATGAGAGATTTAATTTTTAAGAGAATTGCGATTAGATTATATGTACCAGCTAGAGTGAGATTTATGAGACCCAGAGAGTGTTACAAAAATAGATTTAGTGTAATACTGTTACAGTGACAGATTTCATATATCAAAGGGTTATAGTGAGAGCTTTAATATATCTATGAATATTATGTTTAGAGATTTTATATATTCGTGTTTGTTAGAGTGAGGGAATTGATAAACCCAAGATGAGCTTCTGGTCACAAATCCAAACTATCACCCAGATTGCCTTTATCCTCGAAAACATTGTCTATCTCATAGCCTGCCTCAGCCAGCTGCCATGGAAACCTACATCCACAGCTTTGCTACCTGTAGACGTGACTAGTCCAATGTCATCCTGACATATTCCAAATTGTATAACTCGAACTCGTTCAAAACTTTGTTTCCCATGTCTTATTGAGCATCAATCCCTGTTTGCCCATCCTTCTGTGCTCACTGATCTCCATCCTGCATCATCAATTCCTCACTTTTCAAACTCTCATTCTTCTTTTCAAATATCCTCATGGTCTTGCTCTTTCTGTTCCCTGTAACTTCTGCCAACCCAGTACCTTCAGAAGTCTCTGCCATACTCCAATTTTAATCCCAGTTTTACTTGGTCTGTTATTAGTGCTTATGCTTTCAACTACCCAAACCCTAATTTCTGGAATTCTATACCTAAACCTTCTGGTCACCTTCAAACGTACGAATTATGAACAAGAGTTGGCCATTTGCCTCCTCAAACTATTGGACGGCTCAGGAAGATCATGACTGATCTGATTGTGGTCTCAGCTCCACAATCCTGTTAACTTCTGATAACCAATGGCTCCATTGAACCTATCTACATCTCCCTTAGAAATATTCAGGTCCACAAACCTCTTACAGAGAATCAAATTCCACCTGAAATGTGGATTCACCCATTTTAATCAGTGTCCCCTAGTTCTAATCTCTCCCACATGGGGAAACAACCTTTCAGCATCCACATTCCTCGAAATTCCAACAGACACAAATTAATTCTGTCCAATCTTCCTTCATAATGTAAAGGCTCATGACAATTTTTATAGATGCATCATAGAAAGCATCCTATCTGGAAGTATCAGAGCGTGGTATGGCAACTGCTCTTTCTGAGATCATACGGAGACCCAGCCCAGTCCATCACACAAACTAATCTTCCATCCATTGATTCCATTTATACTGTGCACTTGTTTGGGAATGCAATCAACTTAATCAAAAACCCCTTTCACCTTGGTTATACTCTCTTCCACTCTCTTCTGTCAGGAAGAAGATATAAAAGTTTGAATACACGTACGAACAGATTCAAGAACAGCTTCTTCCTTGATGTTATCAGATGTATGAACAGAGCTCTCAAATGTTACTTCTGATCTCTCTCTCTGCAGCTGTAACAGTGAATTCTGAACTCTGTTCTGCTACCCGATGCACTTTGTACGGTATGATCTACCTGTACAGCACACAAAACAACACTTTTCACTGTATCTCAGTACAGGTAACAACAATCACTCAATCAGACTGATCAAGGTCCTATTACTCTGAGGTAATCTTCGTCACTGTCCACTACACCACCTATTTTGGTGTCATTTGCAAACTTACTCTGATATTCACAACCATATCTAGCCCTCTTGAATAATGCTAACACTGCATTTGTGTTCCTAACTGCCAACTGAACCTGCATGTTAACCTTAAGAGAATCCTGAACTAGAACTCTTAGGTCCCTTTGTGCTTAAGATGTCTGAAGATTTTCCCTGCTTAGAAAATAGTCTATGCCTCTACTCTCCCAACCACAGTGGATAACCTCACACTTTCCCACATGGTATTCCATCTGCCATCCTTCTCCTAGCCTGTCCAAGTTCTTTTACAGCCTCCCCATTTCCTCAACACTACCTGTCCCTGCACCTATCATTGTGCCATCTGTAAACTTAGCAACAATGCCCTCAGTTTATTTGAGCAGATTTTTAATGTATAACATGAATAGTTGTGGTCCCAACACTGACCCCTGTGGAATTCCATTAGTCACCTGCTGCCATTCTGAAAAAGACCCTTCAACTATAGTTTCTGCTTTCCACTAGTCAACCAATCCTCTATCCGTGCCAGTACCTTGCCCCTAATACTATGGGCTCATCTTATTTAGCAATCTCCTGGGCTGGACCTTGTCAAGGGCCTTCCGAAAATTCAGATAGATCACATTCACTAGTTCTTCTTTGTCTAACTTACTTAAATGTTTGCCATGACCTCTCTACTGATCTATCTCGAAAACTAATTTTCCAATTCACTTTAGCAGCTCTATCTTCAGAATTGTCTTAATTTAAGCCTAAAGATCCAATCTTAAAGATGGATGATGAATTCTAGAACAAATCTGTCTCTATTCTCACCAATTGTCTGTAAACAGATTGAGACGTAAGGTTCCTCCTTCATAAACAGTGGGGGCATACGCCCCCACTCCCTCTATTTGTGGGATCTGACTTTGTAAGGGCTGCATCAATATTGTAAAGTTAAACCAGAAGATGGGAGTCAGAGAAAGGGTGGTAATATTTCACAACACAGATAATATGAGGGGAAAGACCAAGTAAAAACAAGGATAAAGAGACTATTCAATTAGTGACAACTCAAATACAAAACAACTGTGGACGTATCAGTTAATCAATGTCCTTGCTTTTGAGCTGGTAGGAACTGCAGATGCTGGAGAATCTGAGATAACAAGGTGTAGAGCTGGATGAACACAGCAGGCCAAGCA
>JAHRHZ010000283.1:78403517-78427246 GCA_024137785.1 Ginglymostoma cirratum
CTTCAGCCTTCCTGCTCCTCTGATGTTGCTTGGCCTGCTGTGTTCATCCAGCTCTACACCTTGTTATCTCCATGATTTTGAGATGGAGTCTATAAGTCCAACAGTGGAGTTAGTTGCCTGAAATTTCTATGTGGTGATGCTTAAGGGGAGGCAATGGCCTAGTGGTGTTATCGCTGGACTGTTAATCCAGAGACCCAGATAATATTCTGGGGACCTGGGTTCAAATTCCACCACGGCAGATGGTGGAATTTGAATTCAATAAAATATCTGGAAGTAAGAGTCTAATGATGACTATGAATCCATTGTTGGAAAAATCCATCTCTTTCATTAATGTCCCTTAGTGAAGGAAACTGCTATCCTTACCTGGTCTGGCCTACATGTGACTCCAGACCCACAGCAATGTGGTTGACTCTAAACTGCCCTCTGGGCCATTAGGGATGGGCAATAAATGCTGCCGAGCCAGTGACACCCTCATCCTGTGAATGAATAAAGGGCAAAAAAAAATTGGCGAGCCAGCAGTTATAGATTCATAGAGCTGTACAGCATAGAAACAAACCTTTTAATCCAACTCATCCATGCCGACCATATATCCTAAATTAATCTAGTTGATTTGCCAGCATTTGGCCCATATCCATCTAAACCCTTCCAATCATGCACCAATCAAAATGCCTTTGAAATGTTGTACTTGTACCAGCCTTCACCACTTCCTTGAGAGCTCATTCCATGGATATACCACGCTCTGTGTGAAAAAGTTGCCCCTTACGTCCCTTTTAATCCTTTTACTTCTCACCTTAAGCCTATTCCTTCTGGTTTTGGACTCCCTCATCCTAAGGTAAAGACCTTGGCTATTTACCCTAACTATGCCCCTCATGATTTTATAAACCTCTACAAGGCTGCCCCTCCGCCTTTTTTTCCCTTTGTTCATTATTTGGATGAGGGTGTCGCTGGCTAGGCAGCATTTATTACCCATCCTTAATTGCCCAGAGGGCAGTTAAGAGTCAAACACATTGCTGTGCGCCTGGAGTCTCATGTGGGCCAAACCAGGTAAGGATGGCAGTTTCCTTCCCGAAAGGGCATTAGTGACCCAGGTGGGTTTTTCCCAATAATCAACAATGGAGTCATTGTTAGACTCTTAAGTCCAGATATTTATTGAATTCAAATACCACCATCTGCCATCATGGAATTTGAACTCTAGTCCCAGAACATTATTTGGGTCTCTGGATTAACAGTCCAGCCATAATACCGCTAGGCCATTGCCTCCCCATGTAGCCTCTGATGCTACTTGGAAAATAGTCCCAAGTCTATTCAGCCTCTCCCTATAGCTCAAACCCTCCAATCCACAAGGTCTAGGTTGAAGTGATAAAAACTTTAAAAAAACTTGTTTAATACTAAAAGGATCTTTGCTGAAACGTAACTTCTGCTTCACTGTTTTTGTGAAGGAAAGGTAATGACTTGTGGATTGTTGGCTGTTTTTATAGGCCTGAGGCTTTTCCTTTGTACAAGGATGAAAAAAAATTGTTGGAAAAGCTCAGCATGTCTGGCAGCCTCTGTGAAGGAAAAAACGGAGTTAACGTTTCAGGTCTGGTGACCCTTCCTCAGCATCCGCAGTTCTTCTGTTTTTCATTTGTTGCCTGGAGTTAGAGTTTTTGATATCAGTCAATGTTGCATGTTGTTGACCAGCTAAGCGTCTGCTATTTCAACCTTTTTGTTGTTAAAAGTGTTCAACGCTGTGCAAGTCATTTGCCAAAACTCCATGGGGCATGGCAAAACAGTTATCATCCATACAAAAACTTGCATTGCAGACAGCCAACTGTTTGTGGCTCATCTCAGAGGTTAAGTGACAAATCATAATCATCTTGCAGGGTTGGTGTAACTTGCAATTTTATTGTATATGTTTCTTTTTCCTTGGAGATAGGCATTGCTGTAGCTAATTACAACACAATAGTTAGCATTTCAGTCCAATCAGCACGTATACGAAGCCACATATTTAATTTCTGGGACTACAAACTAAAATGGAAACTGGGCTACTCTAACTCAAATACAGGAGAATTTTGCATTTGAAAAAAATCATGTGCAACATGTATTGTTAGACTACTTGCTTTCCAAAGCAGCAACAAGGGAGAATTTGAAACTGAGCGGCACCAAGAGTCTTTCAAGTTGTGGAAATGCTGCCTGACAACGGCCATCTGATTGGTTGAGCTGCAAAGGGTTGAATAAACAGTAATTGCCAATTGGAGGATAGGAGAAGAAACAGCTCAAGCCTGCACAGAGAATCCCTCCCTCTCTCTCCTTTGAAGAAAAGAGAGAAAAAAAGACTTAAAAGAATAAAAATTACGTAAGAAAAACTATTGAAAAATTCCAGAAGAACAATAGCATTCACCCTAAATTCAACAACAGGTTTCTTTTCAGAAATAAAAGAAATCAGCAGGACAGCCCTTCCCCACAAGCAATATATTCCCCAAGTTACCCTACTGTACCAAAGTACTCTCCACCTAGTCACTGTACAGGCAACCCCAACTATAACAAGTTGTTATCGCTACTTGTATAATTTCGAGGAGGCCTTGTTAAAAAAAAACCCTGCTGTTTACAGGGACCCTTTCAATTACATCTTTAAAAAGAAAAGGTCCACTCCAAAGAATAAAACAACCTTCCACAACTTCAAAACTTCAGACCTCCGTGCAATATATAATATAAATTGTTACAAAAAAAAAATTGCCCTATGCTAATTTTCTCATGGCTAAGGTAATAATTAGAGATCAATGACACTGAAATTTTTGTAAAATTTAGTCCCTAGTTTCTCCGGCTCCCTAAGCAAAGCCAATTTCCCAGTCCTTCTTATGTTGTTGATAACTAGTGTAGGCCATGACAACTGGATCCTTCCCATCCTTTCCAGCCCACAGCCAATGTCCTTAACCCTGGCACTGGGCAGGCAACACAACCTTTTGGCGTTTCCATCCTGGCTGTAGAGAACTATGTCTAAGTCCCTGACTGTTTCCTGTAGCACGTTTGCATCTTTTAAGGCACTTTAAGCCGCTCCTTAAAACCTACAACAAAAGTAGAATCTGCTTGAGAAATTCAGCAGTATCTGTGAAGCGAGAAACAGAGTTAACATTTCTAGTCCAGTGACCGTTCTTCAGGGTACGTCTGAAGAAGGGTCACTGAATTCAAACCATTAATTCTGTTTTTCTTTTCACAGATTTTTCTTTTCTTTATTCATTAAGGGGATGAGCGTGTCACTGGTTCGGCAGCATTTATTGCCCATCCCTAATTACCCAGAAGGCAGTTCAGAGTCAACCACATTGCTGTGGGTCTGGAGTCACATGTAGGCCAGACCAGGTAAGGGTGGCAGATTTCCTTCCCTAAAGGACATTCGTGAACCAGATGGGTTTTTCCAATAATGGACAATGGATTCACGGTCATCATTAGATTCTTAATTCCAGATATTTCATTGAATACAAATTCCACCAGATGCTGCTAGACCTGCTGAGTTTCTCTAGCAATTCATGTTTTTTGTTTGTGTCCGATCTCCAGCATCCATCGTTCTTTATTTTATTTCACTCCTTAAAATCTACCTCTTTTGCCAAACCCTATTTGACTTAACTTTTTTTTGGTCACCTGTCCTGATATTTCATGCGACTTTGTGTCAAAATTGACTTGATGGAACACTTGGAATATGTACCTACATTAATTGCAAGTTGGATTATCAGTGTTTATATGTATATTGCAGGAATGTGTTTTAATTGGAGATTTAAAATTAGATTAACACAAAACAAGGCTTAATACATCAGATGATGTCAGAAAATGCAATCTCAATATCGGAGTTAGTGAGGATTATATTGAAAATGTCAGAATGAGAGATTGAATCTTGGTTACTCAGGGAGATTGGTTATATTATAGTGTAATAGAGGGAGACTGATTATATCAGAGTTTTACAATAGCTGATTTAATGTCTTCAAAATTGTTGCAGCAACATTTAATGCATCAGAGAAGTACAGTGAGGAAAAATGTGCCAGTATGTAGTGAGGGAATTATTATGTCAGGGAGTGTTACAATAAAAAGTTTAATATATCAGGGAGTGTTATAGTCAGGGATTTAATATATTGAAGGGTGCTGGAGTGAGAAATGGAATATATCAGTGTTACAATAAGATTTAATATATCAGAGTTACTGTTGGAGATTTACTGTAACGTATTACTACGATAGATGGTTTAATATATTAGAATTACTGTGGGAGATTTTCTGAGTGTTACAGAGTGTAAGGATTTCAAGGAGTGTCCTATTAAACCAGAAGAAATTGGAACAGGAGTAGGCCATTCGGCCCCTCAAGCCTGCTCTGCCATTCAGTAGGATCATGGCTGCTCCAACGTTCCTCACATCCGCTTTCCTGTCCTTTCCTCATGACCTTTGATTCCCTGACTGATTAAAAATCTAACTATCTCAGCTTTAAACATACACAAGGACTCTGCCCCCACAGCTCTCTGTGACAAGGAATTCCAAAGACTCGCAAACCCTCTGAGAGAAATTCATTGTCATCTCAGTCTTAAATTGGTGACCCTTTAATTCTGAGACTCTTCCCTGAGGGGAAACATCCTCTCAGCATCTACTCTGTCCAGCTCCTTAAGACTCCAATATGTCTCAATGAGATCGCCTCTTCCTAAACTCCAGTGAGTAGAGTCTCAACCTGTTTAGCTTTTGCTCATTAGATATCCCTCCACACTGGGTGAAATAACTGCACAGAGGCTGATATCCCATCACCAAGTCCCCCTTTATTTACATGTACACAGTATTTGGGCTCTGACCAGCCAGCTCGGAGTCAGTAACCTGAACTGAGGAGATTCTAAATCTCATGTTTGTATCTTTCCACCCAGTCTCCCTGACTGGTCCAGGTTAACAACCACAAACAAGGATCTCATAGCCAATGGATCCACCTTGTTCCACTCACTACACTGGGGATCAACCTAGGGAACCTTCTCTGAACGATAATAAGAAATTTGAATAATATCTCTCACAAAACAATATCTTTCCTATCATATAAATCCTGGAGAAGGGGGAACAGCCAGGGGCATGGAGAATGTGGGGACCTCTTTACAATAGCCTTCATTAGATTCCCTCTTCAAATAGACCTGTGGGCAGGGTTTGAGATTAAAGAGCGGAGCATGTAGTTGAGCTTTCTGTGGGAGCGATCAGGTGAGGTGTAAAAGTCAGAAGGTGATTGGCAGAAACCTAGGGAATGGAGGCCGAAGGTTTGCAGTGTCATTGTCAGGGGATTGCTTCTCTTCCTCTCAGCCTAACAAACAAATCTGAAAAATAAAACACATAAACCTCCTTGCACAAGTCTCTTCATGTGTGTGGCTACCTTCCAGGAAGGTATGTCCTGAAGCAATTCATTACAGCTCCCTCAATAAACCACACCTGGCATTTGAGGAGCAGGAAAGCTGATATTTCAGGTGAGGATCCTTCTTCAGAAATAGGGGAAGAGGAAGGGACACTGGCACTATCCCCACCTCTTCCTCTGCTACATCGATGACTGTATCAGCGCTGCCTTGTGCTCTCACAAGGTGCTGGAACAGTTCATCAACTTTACTTATACCTTTCACCTCAACCTCAAGTTCACCTGGACCATCTCTGATACGTCTCTCTGCTTCCTGGACCTCTCTGTCTCCATCTCTGGTGACCACCTCGAAACCGATATCTATTTCAAGCCCACCGACTACTACAGCTACCTGGACTACACCTCCTCCCACCCACCTTCCTACAAGAATACAACCCCCTACTCCCAACTCCTCACATCTGCTCCCAAGATGGGGTGTTTCACTCCCAAACATCCCAGATGTCCTCTTATTTCAAGGATCACAACTTGCCCCCTCCAGAGATCGAAAATGCTCTCAACCACATCTCTTGCATTTCCTGCACCTCTGCACTCACATCTCCTCCCCTCAATAAAAACAAATCCCCCTTGTCCTCATATATCACCCCACAAACCTCTGGATTCAACATATCATTCTCCGCCACTTCTGCCACCTGCAATCTGACCCCACTCCCAAGGATATATTTCCCTCCCCATTCCATCTGCCTTTCATAGGGACTGCTCCCTCCATGACTCCCTCATCCGTTCTACACTCCCTACTACCCCCACCACAACCGGCACCTTACCCTGCAACCATAGGAAGTGCTACACCTGCCCCCTCACCTCCATTCAAGGCCCAAAACAAAACTTTCATATCAGACAGGGGTTCACCTGTACATCTGTCAACTTGGTCTATTGTATTTGCTGCTCCCAACGTGGCCTCTGACATATCGGTGAGACTAAGTGGAGGCCCGGACACCATTTTGTCGAGCACCTGCGCTCTGTATGCAACAAACAACAGCACCTTCCGGTCGCAAACCATTTTAACTCCCTCTCCCACCCCCTGGGTGATATGTCCATCCTGAACCTCCTCCAGTGTCACAATGACACCACCCGCAAACTGGAGGAGCAGCACCTCATATTCAGCCTTGGGAGCCTACAGCCCGATGGTCTCAATGTGGACTTTACCAGTATCAAAATCTCACCATCCCTGGCCTCATTCTATGATCAACCCTCCCTCTCATCCCCACCTCCTTGACCTGACACAACCTGTCCATCTTCACTCCCACCTCTCCGCTCCTCCCACCTCACCGACCAATCCCACCACTGCCTACCTGCACTCAACTATCACCATCCCACCTACCTTCCCTAGCCCCAACCTTCCTCTCTCTGTTTATTTCAGAGACCACTTCCCCCTCCCCATTTCTGAAGAAGGGCCCCGACCCGAAAAGTCAACTTTCCTGCTCCTCTGATGTGCCTGGCCTGCTATGTTCTTCCAGCTCCATACTGTGTTATCTCTGACTCCAGCATCAGCGGTTCTTACTATCTCTGGAAATAGTTTGAGACCTGTTTTTGTTGAGCACATTTTTAACAAACTTCAATTCTATATCTATTTGGCACTCTCTTGCTCTCAGTTTCTCTCTGGCCCTCAGACTGACCAGTGTGGTGTGGAATTCAGTCCTGGAATGTAGGCATCACTGGCAAGGTTGGCGTGTTACTGCCCTCAGAAGTTGGTTATATAATCAATTGGCTCCAAAAAACAGCATTGGGATGTGAGGTTGGCAGGTCAACAAACAGGAGGCTGGAAGAACACAGCAGGCCAGGCAGCATCTGGAGGAAAGGAGCAGTCAAATTTCGGGTATTACCCCACTTTAGGACTGGAAGTAGGGGTAGGGGGAACTGGTTGGCAGGTCTTTAAACTAGTTCTGTTTTTATGATAATCCAACAACATCACACTGATCTTTGTTTCCAGTATTGAAAAAAATTCATTGTAACTTCATATTGTCAGGCTTCTGTGATGACACTATAGCTTTTACAAGTGTCTCAAAGCCAATAAGGTAAAGAGCTTGTAAGGCCTTGGGTTTCTTTTTAAAGTTCAAACAATAAAAGCAGCATGAATGGGTGTGGTCAAGCTCCCACAGAACCACAATTTTTAGTTTTAGTTTTTCAGTAGCACTTGTACCTGGGGTCTTGAAGCTGGATGTGGAAGCTGTTATTCCTCTCTCAGTTACACATAAAATCTGGGAGTTCTCTTGTTACTGCTAGAATTGCGTGTGAGACAATCTGTTTTACTGAATTTGCCTTCGCCAAGGGTACGTTTATGGGATGTCACTATATTGGAACAATTACTATTCAGTAGTTAAATAATCTATTATTCTGTTAGGTTTTCCAATAGAGCTAAGTTATTCCAATTCTTTCTTTTTTGTGTTTTAATGGGCGTGTATGAATAAAGTGTGTTTTGCTTCAAATCTGGTAGTTTGACCAATTGATTTGCATCCAGAATGCAATGAGAGGAGTGAATGACAGTTGGGGATAGAGCCCAGAAAGAGAGAGAAAAACAACTGGGCAGACAAAGGAATGAGTAGGTGCTAATGGAGACCATTAGTGAATGACAATGGGTTGTGTGTGATAACAGTCTATGTGGTGACAAGGCCTAGTGTGTGGGGTTTGGGGTAAGGAAATGGGGGAGGATGCTTAGGCCCTAAAATTGTTGAACTCAATTTTGAGTCCAGAAGATTTCAGAATCCCCAAGAGGAAAATGAGGTGCCTGGTTTCAGTTTGTGCCGAGCTTTGCTGGAGCACTAGAGCAAGCCTGAGGCAGACGTCGGTCAGGGAACAGGGTGCTGAGTTTTTCCGACCATTTCTGCTTTTTTTTAACTGTTCATCTCTGCCATAGTTTGAAGGTGTGTTGATAGGCAGCTAGTATCATATTTCAGTTAGCTCACTTGGCTGGACAGCTGGTTTGCAATACATTGTGATGCCAGCGTGGGTTTAACTCCTGTACCACCTGTGAATACCCTGAAGGAATTTCCTTATTGTACATCTCCTGTCCACTGAGGCATGATGACTCTCTGGTTAAACCAACACCAGTGATCTCTCTCTAATGAGGAAAGAAACCCTATGATGTGCTAATGCATTGGTGTCTTTACCTTTAACGTAATAGTTTTACTGCCGGACTTGAACCTGGAAGCTTCAACTAATAATCCAGAAAAAGGAAGATGATGGCCCAATGGTATTATGACTGCACTGTTAACCCAGAGACCCAAGAAATATTCTGGAAACCCAGGTTTGAATCTCACCACAGCATTGGTGGAATTTGAATTCAATAAATGTCTGGAATTAAGTGTCTAATGACAACCATCAAACCAATAGGAAGGCGATGGCCTAGTGGTATTATCGCTGGACTATTAATCCAGAGACCCAGATAACATTCTGAGGATCCAGGTTCCAATCCCACCTCAGCAGCTGGTAGAATTTGAATTTAATAAAATGTCTGGAGTTAATAATCTAATGATGACCATGAGTCCATTGATGATTGTTGGGGGAAAACCCATCTGGTTCACTAACATCCTCTAAGGAAGGAAACTGCCATCCTTACCTGGTCTGGCCTACATGTGACTCCAGACCCACAGCAATGTGGTTACTTTTAATTGCCTTCTGGGTAATTGGGGATGGTAATAAATTCTGCCTGGCCAGTGACAGGCCTTATCCCGTGATTGAATGAAGAAAAAAAAGATATACACTTGTCTACTTTTCCCTCCTCTCCCCTGATTTTGCACTTAGTCAGAAACCATCCTAACCCACTCCCCCCCAATCTCCCGCTCTCCAGTACAAGCTGCAGTCCTTATTAATCAATCGTTATTGGCTCCACGAAATAAAAACCCTGATCAAAGGATTCCTGCAACATTAAACCGAACAGATCTGGAAAATATAGAAGTAGAATTTCCCCATGTAGTTCCCAGCTGGGGTCGATCTTCCGTGTGGCTCTGTTTCAGCTGAGCGGGTATAGGACGACACAGGGAAAGGAACAGAATGGAGAGAGAGGATTACAAAAGAGCTAACTACATGGCAAAGTGGCTCCCAGATCTTCAGAACCCAGGGCTGAAGTAGGTTTCATTAAAAGTAGAAAAGATTTCAAGCATCTTCCCATAACTTTGTAATTGCATTTTCACAAGGACCATGAATCGAATGTATTTTTTTTACAGAATACAATGCAAAAGGTATTAATGGAAGCTTCCATTTGATGTAATAAAAGCCAATCTGGTCCCTTATTAACTCTCTGGTTTAGGTTCAGTTAGAGTACACAGTAAATTTGGGCTCTGTGTTTCCTCTCTGCTCTCTCTCTCCCTGTCTGTTGAGTAAAGCCCCACATGCAGCTCATATTTAGATCTGTTTTGGATTGTAAAATAGGATTATTGCGCTAAAGTGTGATTAGGATGGTTAAACACAATTAATTGGAACAGACCTAAGTCGCCTAGGGAGCAAGGCTGCTTCTGGCCACCTTCCAGTTTCTGAACTGGAGCGAGGGAGCGAGCAGGCTGAGAGTTTCAACGTCTTGCTATGTGCCTTTGTATATTCTCCGAGCCAACTTGTCTCAGCCCAGATTAAATGCAGCTGAGAATGTTGGTGCAGGCCTGCTGTGTGTGTTCCCGTGGGGATAGGCAGGAACATTGAGGCCAGACTTGGCTTGTTCGAGTGCTGGATGAAAACTGTCATGTACCCAGGGCAAGAATCCAGGTGTATCGGCGAGGGAGTGGGAGTAATTTCGCTTTCTTTATATAAAAAAAAGTTCTATTAAACTTCTGAACTTTAATCAGGATTGCTACCAGGCTGACAATTGTGATTTACTTACAAATCAGCAATCAGGGAGCTTGGAGGAGGTGGGGTGGTAGGGAGAGCTCGAAATCCCCTTCTCTCTTTCTCATTCGAATGCTTTTTTTAAAATATATATTTACCAGAACAAACAGTTGAAGATTTTGCACCTCAGATTAAGCGGGAGAAAGCAGACTCTCGTCAGCTGAGAGAGTTTAAAATATGGGTAAATGCAGCACAAACAGGTCCCTGCACAGTCTGAATGAGCACCGAGCTTTCACCACTTTATTTAGACATTGACTGACGCTGCTTGGTGGTAGCTAAACTTCTTGGCGAGAAATATACCGAGAGAATGCTTCCGTTTACAGGGGAAGGGTCCTTCAATGTCAGAGAATTACCGAGAAGTCAAATCAGGAATTTAGTAGAAATGTAAAAAGAGAGATGGGAATGTGGAACTCGCTGCCACTGGGGGTAGTGGAAGCAAATATTTTGGGGGTTTTCAAGTGCAGAGAGAGTAAAGGTGAAGTACCACGGATGCTGGAGATCTGAAATAAAAGCAAAGATGGCTGGAGAGACTCAGCAGGCTTGGTAGGATCTGCAGAGAGAGGAGGAATTAACACTTTGAGTCCAATGCAACTCCTTGGAGCACAGAAGGGAGAAGGCAATAGACGAATCTAATGGGAGATTGATTTGAGAAAAGATTGGGAGTTCACTCAGGTGGGGTACAGACACCAGGATGGGGTTGTTGGGCTGAATGGCCTGTCTGTATGTTGGCTATCTGCTGTTTTCAGGTTTCAACCTCACCAGTAAAGAGAGCAGCAGGTGGGTCAGTGGTTAGCACTGCTGCCTCACAGTAGCCAGGGACCCAGGTTCAATCCCATCCTTGGGCGACTATCTGTGCGGAGTTTGCATATTCTCCCTGTGTCTGTGTGGGTATTCTCCCACGGTCCAAAGATGTGCTAAATTGCCCCATAGTGTCCAGGCTTGGTAGGTTAGTCATGGGAAATGCAGGGTCCTAGAGGTAAGGTGGGATGCTCTTCAGAGGGTTGGTATGGGCTGAATGGCCTGCTTCCACATTGTAGGGATTGTATGATAAACAGCAGCTCTCTGATACAGTCTGTCCAGACCCAGGATCACTTCCTTATGCTCAGAGCAGTTGGTCCTGAGGAGAGCCCAGTGTTGGAGGTACATGCCTTTCCTCAGGCTGCTGTCTGCTGAAGTAGCCAGTTTAAATACACTCTCCCCACCTGGGGCTAGCTACTTCTTCTCTACTGTGGGTGGTCTTTGGCCTAGTCACTCCCATGACACATTGACTTCCCATTCCAGGAACTGCTGCCACATACAGAGGAAACAAAGTGAGAGGGAGCATTGTCCATGAGGCATTGGGATGTTGCATTTCTTTTCAGGTGGGCTTTGAGGACACCTTGAGGGTATTTCCTCTGCCCTCTTGATAACTTCTTGCCCTGACAAAGCTGGGAGTAGAGAGTTTATTTCAGAAGTCTTATGGCACATATGTGGAAGATAAGGCCCAGCTGACTGACTGTTACCAGTATGTCAACACTGGGGTGTTGGACTGAGAGATGACCCTGAGATCTGCATTGTCTATCCTGCCGTTACACTTGTCGGATTTTGTGGTGGCATCACTGGTAATATTTCCCCAAGGATTGGTGGTGTCTGCTGTATATTGTTCGTGTCTCTAACATGCCCAGGAGAGCAGACAACACTGTGACTCTGTACACCATGAGCTTGGTGCTTGATCTGAGGTCTTTGTCATCGAGCACTCTGTTCCTCAGATGGCCAAAGGCTGCACTAGAACAATGGGTGCAATACTAAATTTCATTGTGAATGTCTACCCTCACTGACAGGGCACACCAAACGTACAGGAATTGAATCACATTGGCCGGTAGCTCACTGAGGATCTTGCTCATTGGGGGTCAGCGTTGTGTGGCAGGAGCAGGCTGGGAGAGGAGTTTTGATCTCTGGATGTTTAGCCTAAGGCCTACTCCTCCACATGGCTGTGAGAAAATGTCGATAATGGTATGGACTTCGGCCACTGAGTGTGTGCACACACAAGCATCACCTGTGTGCTGCTGCAACTTGACTACAGAGATTGGGGTGGTCCTGGGTGTGGACTGGAGGTGGCATAAGGTGAACAGTTTCCAACTTGTCCTGTAGAGAAACTCCACACCAGCAAGAAACGTCATGGAGATGAGGTGGAGTATGACCGTGAGGAAGGCAAGGAAGAGAATTGGTGCAATGACACAGCCTTGCTCAACCTCATTTTGTGTTGGGTCAGTATTGGATCTGTTGGTGAGGAACACAGTTTGTTCTCATGCGGCAAGCGGAGGGTGGCTGTAACTGGCCAACTGAAACATTTTCTGCGCTATTTCGCACATGGCCAATTGTCCACCTGCTTTCTCTCCATTTGGCTCCCTCTGGTGGTGGTGGCACTCACTGCTCCTCCCTGTATCCTCACTGCCTTTGCGCTGTTTCAGTCCCCACAGGGACCAATGGCACCCAGTGCAGTACTGAGAGAGTGCTGCACTCTCATAGATGCTGTCATTTCAATGAAATGGCAAGCCAAGGCCTGTTTGGTTCAATGCAATTGGTTCCATGGCATTGCTGGAACAACTTATTGGATTATATCTAGATTTGATGCACTAATTAACCAGGGAGAGATCACATTCCCTCTCATTTAGAAGGTTAAGGTGTTATTTGAACAAAGTTCTCCAAATATTAAGGGGAACAGGTAAGGCCAATTAGAAAGACGGATTGGAAAGGCTTGGGCTTTCTTCCTTGATGAGAAAGTTGACAGGAGATTTGACTAAGGTGATCAAAAACATAAGAGGGTTGGACAGGCTATATCGGGCGACAATGTTTCCATTGGTAGAAGGTTTGAGACTATGAGGGTGTAGTTTAGTATGAGAACCCATGACATTATGAGAGAAACTTTCAATCAGTGTGTGCTTGGGGTCTGGATTGCATCGCCTGAGGGTGTGGTGGAGGTAGGTTCAATTGAGGACTTCAAAAGAGAGTTAGATGATTATTTGAAAAAGCGCAACAAAGGATTCCTGGGAGAAGGCAAGACAATGGCACTAAGGCATGATGCTCATTCAGAGAGTCAGTGCAGCCACAGTGGGCCGAATAGCCTCCGTCTGCATTGTAATAACTCCGTGTGAAACTGAGAGGAATATTCCCACTGAGGTACAGTGACCTCTAATAAGTGAACAGCCCTATGGTCTGGTAGGATCTATTCATTCCCTTCCAAGTACCTAATTCTCTTTTGAATCTTCCTATCAAAGCACCTGGGCCCACTGCCCTAATTGGCAGAACACTTCAAATCACAACAACTGATTCAGAAAACTGATCCTACCTCTTCAATTGTCTTTTAGCTGATCTGAGTTTTGAAGAATTTCTGTGCGCTGATTGGATGCTGCATTTACCTAAACACTGAGGGGAGGCGGGGTCTAGCTCTACAGAAAAGGAATTTAGTGAAGATGAGAATGTGAGATAATATTCCTTTCACGTCCTCTGCCCTGCTGCTCTCTCCCCAGATGGATGGGATGTATGAACACGCTTTTCCAAGGAGAGGTCTCAGGTCCTTCAGCCAAGTGTCTGTTTCAAATACTGAGGAAGTGCCCGTTGACTTTGTATTTTGGACTGGGGAAAGCAGATTTTCAGCTTCATTCTCTTCTAACCACTTTGATCAATCAGAAACTCAAATTGATCCTTTTCATATTCCTTAACACCTCGATCTTGAATACTGTCTATAACTCACTCCTGTGTATTTGTTATTCTTTATGTAAACCATCCAAACATCTTGATTAAATTCCAGTCTGTAACTCAATCTCAGGATATGTTATACCACCCAGAACCCCTCGATTAGATTCCAGTCTGTAACTCAGTCCCGGGTATCTGTTATTTTATGTATAAAACACCCTGAACCCTTTGATTAGATTCCAGGCTGTGTAAATTACTCTTGGGTACCTGTTATTCTATATATGAACTACCATGAATCCTTTGATTAGATTCCAGTCTGTAACTCACTCCTGGGTATCTGTCATTCTGTATATAAACCACCTGAACTCCTCGATTAACTTCCAGCCTTTAACTCACTCCCGGATATCTGTTATTCGATATGTAAATGACCCCAAATGTGGTACCTGTTGTAGCAGCCTAGCACAGCAAGCTGGGACACAATTCCCCGGATATGGAGAGTGAGCTAGCATTAGGTTCTCTTGAGGTCGAGTTATGTCGCTGCTACTTTTGCTCAAACCCTTAATGGATCGAGGGAGGCAGAAAGAGAATGAAAAAGAAGCAGTAAAAAAGCAGGGGCAGGAAGGAAATAAACGAGTGTTCATTTCTGCAGCTTGTTTCACATCTTCAGGATGTCTGAAAACATTTGCAATAACTGGAATATACTGGTATGTAATCACTGTTGTAACTTAGGAAACATAGCAAGCAGTTAGTGCACACAATGCGATCATGAGAAAATCATCTGTTTCAGGAACAAAAACAAAGTTGCTGGAAAAGCTCAGCAGGTCTGGCAGCATCCGTGAAGGAAAAGAACAGAGTTAACATTTCGGGTCGGTTCTGAGGAAGGGTCATTGGACTCGAAATGTTAACTCTGTTCTTTTCCTTCACGGATGCTGCCAGACTTGCTGAGCTTTTCCAGCAACTTTGTTTTTGTTCCTGATTGACAGCATCCACAGTTCTTTCGGTTTTCGCCTGTTTCAGGAACTGGTTGAGGGATAACTGTTGGCTAGGACACTTGGGAGAACAGTAACAGGTCGAGACCAAGTGACAATAGCTATAGGGAGAGACTGAAAAGGCTGGGGCTATTTTCCCTGGTGCGTCGGAGGCTGAGGGGAGACCTTATAGAAGTTTGTAAAATCATGAGGGACATGAATAGGGTGAACAGCCAAGGTCTTTTTCCCTGGGGTAGTGGAGTCCAAAACTAGAAGGGATAGGCTTAGGGTGAGAGGGAAAAGATTTAAGAAGGACCTGAGGGGATACTTTATCACACAGAGAATGGAGCATGTATGGAATGAGCTGCCAGAAGAAATGGTGGAGGCTGGTACAATTACAACATTTAAAAGGCATCTGGATGGGTATACAGACAGGAAGGGTTTAGAGGGGTATAGGTCAAATGGTGGCAAATGGGACAAAATTTATTTAGGATATCTGGTGAACATGGATACTGGTGTAGCACTGTGGCTCAGTGGTTAGCACTGCAGCCTCACAGCACCAGGGACCTGGATTCGATTCCACCCTCGGGCAACTGACTGTGTGGAGTTTGCACATTCTCCCTGTGTCTGTGCGGGTTTCCTCCGGGTGTTCTGGTTTCCTCCCACAGTCCAAATGTGTCCAGGCTAGGTGGATTGGCCATGCTAAATTGCCTGTTGTATTCAGGGATGTGTAGTTTGGGTGGGTTAAATGGGGATGGGTCTGGGTGAAATGCTCAATGAGTTGGTGTGGACTTGTTGGGCCGAAGGGCCTGTTTCCACACTGTAGGGATTCTATCTATAAGTTGGACCGAATGGTCTGTTTATGTGCTGTACAACTGAATGGCTCTATGACTACTGTAGCAGAGATTGTTTAACTTAGAATCAGCCTGGAAACAAACCTGGGACTTTTGTGTCATAGCTACAGGCATAAACATCTGTCCAGCAGGGTGTCTACCATTGCTGTAACCAATGAGCAAAACTCTCCAATGTACCCCAGTCCATCACATGCCTGTTTACATAATGTAGTGTTTGTTACTGGTCCCAGCTGAGAATCTAAACTGGTAAGGAAGCTGAAACAGCTCTCCCTAGAGGGATGAAATTGAATTAAAAAGGCCACTTAGCTCAGATGATGAGTGCAGGCTGAAGGGAACTCAAGTACAGTTTGACCAACCTTGAGTAAGGGCTGTGCCCTGGTTTCCTTTCAAGACATACAGGGGAAAAATGAGAGTTGAGGTCAATATCTGCTCAAGGTTATCGAGATATTAAATTGCCCCATTTGATTTCTCTCTTCAGGGAAGACTGGGGAAGGAACTTCATGTTCCTCAGAGTGTTCTAGGAGTACTGAGGGATTGAAGAATGGATTTTGAACAGCACGCATGCCTACACACCATACGCACCGAAAATGACATTTACATGGACACTGATACACCATAAGATGCACACAATATGTCACATTTCTAGACTCAGGAGGCTTAGGAAATTCAGCATGTCCATAAGGACCCTCACCAACTTTTACAAATGAACCATAGAAAGTATACTATCCAGGTGCATAACAGCCTGGTACAGCAATTACAGAAAGTTGTGCGCACAGCCCAGACCATCACGGAAGCCAATCTCCCATCCATGAACTCTGTTTACACTTCCTGTTGTCACAGAAAGGCTGCCAACATCATCAAAGACCCCTCCCACCCCGGTCATACTCTTTTCCAACCTCTTTCACCAGGCAGAAGATACAGAAGCTTGAACACACACCAGTGGGTTCAAGAACAGCTTCTTCCCTGCTGTTATTAGACTGCTGAATGGACCTCCCAAATTTCAAATAATGTTGACCTTGCTTTGTGCGCCTCCTGTGCAGCCATACCCTTCTATACCTCTTTCTGTCTAAGCCCCCTCTGATCTGCATGCCCTTGTTTGCTATGATCTGCCTGTACTGGTTGCAAAGCAAAACTTTTCACTGTACTTAGGTACATGTGACTACACTACAATAAATCAAATCAAATTTTTGACCATTTTTCTACAGGAAAAGGTTACTTGTAATACTGGTCTTATTTTAACGCAATTTGTATTTACCCAAGCTTTAAAAAGAGCCCCCTCAATGAAAGATAATCAGAAGATTTTGTTCCCTAAGATTAAGAAATAGGTGCCTGGCTATTTGGAAAGACACCATTTGTGATTATGTTCAAAAACATTTTGAACTTTCCTAGTCTTTAAGAGGGTTGAGTGTTTTGACACAGTGAGACGCCTTTGAGCACTTAACGCAGACATCAAGAAAATATAAAAACGCATGAACTGGGAGGAGTATGCTATTCAAACCCGTAGCACCAATCAGTAGGATCTTGGATGATCTGTGTGTCATTCAAATTCCACCTTCCCATTTATCCCTGATAACCTTTGATTCCTTTGTAAACAAGTATCCATCTACGTCAGCATGAAACATATTTGATGACCCCATCTTCTGAAGCTAAAAGTTCCAAAGTCACACAAATCTCCTAGAGAGAAAAAACTTCTGAACATTGCTGTCCTAAAAGGGTGATCCAACTCTTTATAACAGTGCCCTCTCATACTGGATTGATCCAGAAGAGGAAACATCTCTTCATGTCCACCTTGTCAAGATCATTTAAGATCTTATAAACATCAGTCAAATTAGTGAAAACAAGCCCAGTCTGCACATTCTTTCTTCATAAGACAATCCACTCATTCCAGGTATCAATTTGATAAAATCCCCCAGTACTGCTTCAAAACACATTTCCATCCTTCAATAGATAAGGAGACTAAAACTGCTCATAGTAGTCAAGATGCTATGGGAATGGAGGGTTTGCGTTACGGAGAGGCTGGATAGATTGGGACCTTTTTTCACTAGAGCATAGGAGGTTAAGGCATGACATTATAGAGGTCTTTAAAATCAAGAGGGATATAGATAAAGTGAATGGCAGATTTTTTTTTCCTCAGGGCAGAGGATTTCAAGACTAGGGAGTATATTTTTAAGGTGAGAGGAGAAAGATTTAAAATGACACGAGGGGCAACCTTTTTACACAGAGGGTGGTTCATGTATGGAATGAACTTCCAGAGGGAGTGGTGGATGCGAGTAAAGTTACAATGTTTAAAAGATATTTGGATAAGTACATGAATAGGAAAGGTTTGGAGGGATATGGGCCAAGAGGAGGCAGGTGGGACTAACTTAGTTTGGGAGCATGATTTGGACTGGTTTGACCAAAGGGTCTGTTTCTGTGCTGTATGACTCAATGTGGTCTCATTCAATGTCCTGTACAAGTGAAACATCACATCCTTACTTTTATAGTCAATCTCTCTCTTAATGAACTAAACTCCTAGGAACAGGAGAAGAAAGGGTCTTGGAAATTCTGCTGTATCCTTATGGCAAAGCCATGACCTTTCAGAATCTACTCGTCTGGTCTGAGAGTTAAGATTGACAGTTAACTGTTCTTTCTGCATCACCATGCCAATAATGGCTCAACCAATCAGCACCCTCTTCTTATGTTGTGTGAAACAGTGTCTCTTTTCTCAAGTCTCTTTCTTGCCTCCTAGTTCGGATGAGTGCAAGATGTAAACTAACAACTTCTTAAACATTGCTTAAAGAAGATATGTACTGCCGAGCATTTATTTAAACAGGAAGGTGTGCAGGCGTTTGAACAGCAGCACTGTTTATGCTGCCTCTTTGATGTAGCAAAACCGCCCACAACACCTTGTAGAAGTGTTATTAACTTTTTAAAAGTGGCTATTGTTGAACTGCAGTGAGTAACTCAGCTCCTGAATCCCCGAATCCTGTCCATCATCTACAAGGCACAAGACAGGATGGAATACTCCCCACTTGCCTGGATGGGTGCAGCTCCAACAACATTCAAGAAGCTTGGCACCATCCAGGACAAAGCAACCTATTTGATTGGCACCATATATACCACCTTCAGTATGTACTCCCTACACTACTAACATGATGTAGTGATAACAGTGATGTAGTCCACAAGATGCATTGCAGTTACTTAGCAATGTTCCTTTGAAAGTGCTTTCCAAACCTGTGACCACTACCACCTAGAAGGACAAGATCAGTAGATGCATGGTAACACCACCCCCAAAACATTGCTCTCTAAGTCACATACTAACCTTACTTGGAGATGTATCACTGTTTCTTCACTGTTGCTGGGTCAAAATCCTGGAACTCCCTCTTCAACTGTGTTTTGGGCGTCCCTTCACCCAGAGACCCTACTGGGTCAGGAATGCACATCACCACCACCTTCTCCATGATAATTAGGGTTGGGCAATAAATGCTGTCCCAGCCAAGGGTGTCCATGTTCCATGAATGAATTTAAAATAAAAGACTGAAAACCAGCTATCTTTGATGAAGTTGGAACTGTGTAGAAGAAGAACACAATTCTATAATGGGTGAAGAACCAGAGGGACTCAGGCTTACATGTGCAAAAGTCATTGAAGGTGACTAGACAGGTTGAGAAAGTAGTTAAAAAGACTTATAGGACCCCAAGGTTTCTAACAGAAGCAAGGAAGTTATAGTGAACTTTCTGGTGGTCGGTTAGCTCAGCTGGTTAGAGCGTGGTGCTAATAATGCCAAAGTCATGGGTTCAATCTCTGTATTGACCAAGTTTGCAGAATTCTAGCCATCACCTTAGTGCCTTGTGTTCTGATTGTGTGGCCATCCTCACTTTTTCAAAGGGCAGGATGGTGGATCAGTGGTTAGCACTGCTGCCTCACAGCGCCAGGGACCTGGGTTCAATTGCACCCTTGGGCGACTGTCTGTGTGGAGTTTGCACATTCTCCCCGTGTCTGCGTGGGTTTCCTCCCACAGTCCAAAGGTGTGCAGATTAGGTGGATTGGTCATAATAAGTTGCCCGTACTGTTCAGGGATGTGTAGATTGGGTGGGTTATAGGTGGATTGGTCTGGGTGGGATGCTCTGAGGGACTTATTGGGCTGAAGGGCCTGTTTCCACATGGTAGGGATTCTATGATCTATAAAGCAGGTCTTTTGCCTTGCCTGAAGTATTGTGCCCAGTTCTGGAAGAATGAAAGACTGTAGAAAGCATGTAGGACAGATTTAGTGAGAATGATTTCAGCATTCAGGAACTACAGTTAGGAGCAAAGATTGGAGAAGGGAGGATACTTGATAGAGATATTTAAAATTACGAGGCGTCTAGGGGGAGTAATTAAGATGAAACCTTTCCCAGTGGTGGAAGAATTAGGAACCAGAGGGCAACAATTAAAGAATTGTAGCTAAAGGCGACTTGAAGATATATTCTTCTACAGCCCATGATTAGCAACCTGAAAAGCACTGTGAAAGAGTGTGCTTGGGGAAGATTCAATTGTGGCTTTCAAAAGAGAATTGAATAAGTGCTCGCTGGTCAATCAGAAAATGTTGGGTTGCGGAAAACATGGGACTGGTTGCATTGTTCATGCTGAGAGCCATTTGGAGGCTGAATGGCCTCCTTCTGGGCTGTAACCATTCTATGATTTTACTATTTGATACCTTTGTTTGCAAAAAAGCTAATGATTGGGACAGGGAGTGGTTTTATTTGGATCGTAGGTTAAGGTAACGGCTATTCAGTTTAAGTGTGTTACTGTGGCTTGTTTGTAATTTTGTATAAGTTGTCCCATTGAACAAAATGATTTATGTACAATCCTCACAGTGAATAAAAGCAGCTCACCGTATGAACAGTGCATGTACAGAACTGCAGAAAGTCCTGTTCAAGAGCGATACTTGAGCTGAGGGGTGCACCTATCAGGAGGGATTGATGAGGCTGGGAATCTTTTCTCCAGAAAAGGCTGATGGGCGATCAGATTGTGGCACTTGTGGTTGGGAAGATGTTTCTATCTGTGGTGGAGTCCAAAACTAGGAGCCATAAATATAGGGTAGTCACTAATAAATTCAATAAGGAATTCAGGCAAAACCTTTTTACCCAGAGAATGGTGAGAATGTGAAACTTTGGACAGGCTGAAGAAATACAGATATCTGGTTCAGTTCTCGAGAGTGTTTTGACATTCCATCTTGGATTGTGCTACTGAGTCGATTCAAGTCTCAATATATTATAAAAGTCAATACAATCCAAGTTTATGCAATGTCTGAATATAATTTAACCCTGTAATAACTGATGTAATTCTGATGAATGTGCTCTGTATCCCTATCATAGCCAAAACATTATTCCTAAGGTACAATGCTAAACTGGGAACAAGTGGGCAGATACTGTCAAACTTTTCTGGGCAAAATAACAAAGGTAGCGAGAATTTAAGGTGGGGTCTCTGTAAATATTACTGGGATTTTGAATGCAATGTAACAGAAGAAGGATATTAACTGGACATCTGTAGGGGCGAGGTTGAAATGGCCAAGAATGGGGTAGGATTCCAAGGATGGGTTTTAGGAATAAGTGTGGAGGGGGGACGCCTTCATGGGGAGAGACTGGGAACCGGAGAATAGAGTGGGATTCCTAATGATGAAGAGGGTCGAGTAAAGATAGAAATGGGTAACGTTGGTCTCGCTCTGGCTGTTGGTGTCACCCTGCATTCTAAACCAACTGAGCTAACCGACTCCCTAATCCTACACTGGCTGAGGTCACCATGAAGGATTATCCTTCTCAACATCTCCCCTCGCCTGAGGCACAGTGACCCTCAGGTTAAACTGCCACCAGTTC
This sequence comes from Ginglymostoma cirratum, assembly GCA_024137785.1. Classification (NCBI taxonomy): domain Eukaryota; kingdom Metazoa; phylum Chordata; class Chondrichthyes; order Orectolobiformes; family Ginglymostomatidae; genus Ginglymostoma; species Ginglymostoma cirratum. The sequence goes on from JAHRHZ010000283.1 coordinate 78,425,051, forward strand.
ATCTCTAATGAGAGAGTAGCCCCATGGTCCTTTGGGTCTGTGGTGACTTTATCTCTACCTTTTAATATATCAGGGATATTTGGTGTAAGTGCAAAGCAAACCAAATTCCAATTGGATTGAAGCATCTTGGAGCACCCATCTTAAATGGGTGACACCTTATTTTAATGGACTGTGTTTAAGAATATTGATATATATTACACAATGTCAATTGCCACACTTGAACTGTCCTGCGACGAACTGTGTATTTATCAAAACTAATATGTGTGTTTTCAAGAAGCAGCGTGCCTAACTGGGCTGAACCCTTGAAATTCTCACAGGCGTTGAGTAAATCAGTTTTCTTTTTTGGCTCTCTTAACTCATTATGAACAGAATTGTGGGTGTCTGAGTAGGCTGGTTTCGGACCGGGGTGGACAAAGTCACACAACACCAGGTTATAGTCCAACAGGTTTATTTGAAAACACAGGCTGTCAAAGCACTGCTCCTTTGTTACAAAGGAATAGTAGTTCAAAAGCTTGTGATGTCAAATAAACCTACTGGACTATAACCTGGTGTTGTGTGACTTCTGACTTTGCAATGGGATAGGCAGTGAGATCTGACTTCGCGTCCAGTCACAGATAGGAAAGTTGGCAAAGGCTTGACTGCTGCTGGTCTTAATCCTGACTGGGGGCCCCAGAATATTTGGAGATTAATTAAGATTATCGAGGCACTGAGGCTGATCTGTTTATCCTGGTTGGGGCTGTAATATGAAAGTCAAACAGTGCCTTGGCAATCACTCCCACCTCACAATCTGTCGCCAACTGGTCCCCTGATCCACACCTCAAACCCCGCCCAGCCAAACATCTCAGCTCTGAGCAGCACTGACAGAGAAGAATGATGCAAATGAGACGGAAATTGCACACTGTATCCAGGCCCAGTGGGAAGTTGGTGGATAGGCACGAATAACAAATTGGTATTCTCATGGATTCGCAGCGAGAGAGGGAGAGGGAGCCATTTCAAATCAGCCTAAGGCTGGGCAGAGGCAGGGGTCAATTCTCAACTTATCACACACCCTGTGCGCCTGAACCGAGGGCCCCGTCTTAATTAAAAGACTTCGATGCAAACGCAAACCAGCTGTGAGTAATTAGACAATTAAATTGCTATTGAGAACGAATCATTTCAGTGACCATTGCAATAAATCTTTTGCTGCCTGGGTTCATGCTTTAACATGAACTTTTTGGTAATGCTAGCAAAAAAACATTATTGACTTAAAGAAACAGTATCCCTTTTGTGTGAAGGCCCCAGCTCGGTTTTGTAACAGAGACGGGTACCAAGCGAATAGCATGCTGCTGTACCCAAAACTTCTCATCCGCTGTCAGTGAATCCCTCTGGATATCAGTGGGAGAGCCAGTGGGTCTGGTGGGGAGAAGTTAAACATTAAGATCTGTTGCTTCTCTCATATCTTTTTCTTTCACTTGTGGGTGGGACGGGGTGTGCTGAGTGAGGGGAAGGAGCGTTGGGCTTCTGTAGGGTGGAGATGGTGGGTGCGGAGTTATGATTGGGATAAGTATGTGGAGGCGGGGGTGAATGTGTGAGTGTGGATGTTAGTGGCGTCAGACGGGGTGGAGCTCAGGTGCCAACATCCACCTCTCTGCCCAAGCAGCCAACCCCTTAGCACTGGGCAAATATGGTGAGTGTTGGTTGGTGCACTCACCTCTGAAGGGAGATGCCAAAGGCAGTGAGGGGTTAAATGACCGGTTTATCACTGGGATCTTCCTGTACGCTTCTTAGGATCCGCTGCCACATGACAGCAGAAACGATGTAGGCATGGCATGCAAACAGGATCGAGAGAAACCTATCGGTATTGTCCAGCAAGTCTATTGTTTAAGGGCAAAGTGTTGGCCAGTACACTGAGGAGAACCTCCTTCCTCTTCCTCGACTCAGTGTATTAAGATCATCTACGACCCTCTGCGAGGGCAAAATGTTTCTTAAATTGACATTTCATCCAAGAGTTGCCACCTCCTACAGTGCACCACTCCCCCAGTACTGACCCTGTGACAGTGCGGCACTCCCTCAGTACTGACCCTTTGACAGTGCGGCGCTCCCTCAGTACTGACCCTGTGACAGTGCGGCACTCCCTCAGTACTGACCTTCTAACAGTGCAGCACTCCCTCAGTACTGACCCTGTGACAGTGCGGCACTCCCCCAGTACTGACCCTG